>JAOPHQ010001437.1:0-155000 GCA_030340625.1 Merluccius polli
GTGCAAGCTGCACTCCAGTGGTGCCACCCTGTATTGTGTGGATGTTTTGAGAGTTGAATTGTGCGTAATACATTTGCTGCATGTAGGTGCCAATACAGTCGATGCAATTGATTAATCTTTAAGTTGTTGTGTTTTTTTAGATAGTGAACACACACACAAAATCAATTAGGTGGAAGCTGCCACTGTGGCTAGTGCTTAAACACTGAATTTAACTACTGTGTCATTATGGCATAAATGAGTCAAAAAGTATCCAAAATCAGTGAAAGTATCGCACTGTATTTCTAATACAAGAACGGCAATTGGCATGTCACCTTTTACACAAGAAAATGATTCAATAAATAAATAAACAAATAAATAAATAAATATCCGCGAGTTTAACCCCCCCAATAGCAGACCCAAAGTTACGCCCTTGCGACAACCTCTCTGTGCGGCCGAGCCAGCACTGCCGTGCGGTGCGACGCGGTAGAGGGCTAGCATAAAACATGAGAGCACAGCGAGTTACATCCCACGCTCGACCCGAACGTTCAATCCAAGGCTCTTCAATGATATTTCATTCATCATTGATATTGAATATATGTATTAAAGATAAACACAAAGGTATATATTCAACATGCATATTGACGTTTTATATCAAAGGTATGGTATGCATCAAAGGCATCAATAGTATATATTGAACCTTGTCGAGGCAGTGTTCCTCTTCAGGTTCATATCAAAGACCGAAGCAAAGCGGAAGTTAAGGGAAACAAAATAAACATTTCTGTGGCCTTTTTCCCCCCGATAAACGGCCTGATCTCGAAGTGCGGGATACGATCCCTTTGGGAGGAAAAATAATAGAAAAAAAAGGCCGTGCGACTCAAAAGGGCCGGAGCAGCGTATCGCAGCCACGATCCAATGCTCGGCAGTGGGAAATAACAGCAGCTCTTCCTGGGAGGGCTTTGATTAAGGAACCCCTCCACCTCTCCGCTTCTTGGCGGCTGTCGTCTCGCGGCCAGCGGGGGGGGAAAGCGTGTGGCTTGGCACAACTATTAAAGTCTCACTTTGCACGGTGCGTGGGCAGAACGGGAGAGAAAGGGTGAGGTTGAGGGTGGGGGTGTGGGGGGGGGGGGGGGGGGGGGGGGGTCGCAGGTGTTGATTAGACGTCAGCTTCACTTTAGGAGATAAGTTGCGGTTTGAACGGGCCATTCTTGATTTTCAAGGGCACGGCGTCGCATTGCTGAGGCTGTGCCAGAGGTCCTCTCTCTCCCTCTCTCTCTCTCCTCTACCTTATTGTCGTGTGCAGACAAATAAAAACAACCTGTGTGGTGGGAGATTGGGTTTGTGTGTTTGCCATTGCGGCAAAAGGGGACGAGGTTTAGATTGCAATTGGGAAGATGTATGCAAATGTTGTAATCCTGAATCCAACACTTTTTACAGTTTATTTCAAGGTTGATTTTTGTTTGAGTACAAAGGAAGGAAGGAAGGAAGGAAGGAAGGAAGGAAGGAAGGAAGGAAGGAAGGAAGGAAGCGTTGGCTACATATTATTTGTCAGTTACGCTGATTTAATCTTTAAACTTTAGCCCCACAATCAACGGAAGCAAAGTCTAAAAAATGTTTTTAAAGGGAGCTGTGTGTGCGTGTGTATTGAAACAACATCACAAAAGATAGTAAAAAATGAATAGTTGGAAAGTGAACCCAGTTGAATGTCTCACAACATCACTTGCCCATGAACTGTCCCACAATCTGACACTCAACCGGCAAAGAAACCCAATTCCATTCACGTTTTAAAACAACATGGGTAATGAAGGCACAGTTGCCAGGCAACACTAACCACTTGGTTAAAGAGTATCAGTACAAGTGTATTTTTTGTGTCGTATGTGTGTGTGTCATATATGTGTGTGTCGTGTGTGTGTTGTATGTGTGTGTCATGTGTGTGTCGTATGTGTATGTGTGTGTGTCATATATGTGTGTGTCGTGTGTGTGTCATTTATGTGTGTGTCGTATGTGTGTGTGTGTCATGTGTGTGTCGTACGTGTATGTGTGTGTGTATGTGTGTGTGTCATATATGTGTGTGTCGTGTGTGTCTTTAAGGTGTGCGTCGTATATGTGTGTGTGTGTGTGTGTGTTAGGACTGAGAGGGGACAGAGAAAAAAATGTATTTATGCATATTTACTCATGTTTGTCTTTGTTTAAGGCCGTACCAACCTGCATTCCAGTGTGCATGTGCATGTGCATGTATCCGTATAGGTGCATGTGGATTAGTGTCTGGTGGTGCGGCAACCTTTTAGGGGGCTATGGCTGTTTCTGTTGTTTTGGGAATAGGTCTGCCTGGTGTGTGTGTGTGCATGTGTGTGTGTGTGTATAGTGTGTAAAAACACTGTTGTCTATGTATTTGACTATGTGTCCATGCCTGCCTCCTTGTGTGTGTGTGTGTGTGTGTGTGTGTGTGTGTGTGTGTGTGTGTGTGTGTGTGTGTGTGTGTGTGTGTGTGTGTGTGCGTGTGCGTGTACACTGTTTGTTGTTCATGCGTGTATACCATTGTGAGTTCCAGCAGTGAAAAAACATCTTGATAATGGTTGTTGATTTTACAGCTCACCCAACAGGAAAATGGACAGCCATTTTTCCCACATATAGCAGCTGACATAATCCTTAACGACAGACACCATTACGGAAGGAGGAGAGGGGGTTGGTAGCACCTTCCTGAGACACCTCTCTCGTCACAACTACAATGGGACCGGTTTAACAAAGATATGTAGGTCATCATACACACACCCCCCACACACACACACCCAACCCCCTGCACCCCCCCCCCCCCCCCTCCCGCGTGCGCCCCCCCCCCCCCCCCCCCCCCCCGGCTCTACATCCAACTGATGTCTTTGAGGTAAAGAAAGCCATGAGCTGCACACCAGTAATCCCTTCGGTCATACTGAGTTTCAAATTCAATCTCAGTTTTCTCATTATGGCTCCAGGAGATAGCAAGATCCCACATCGGTCAAGTGATAGTCCAGCTGATCTGATAAGGTTCCTCTGGTAAGTGAGGATTTGGGGAGCCATGCACCATGGATATCAGCGGTGGTGGCAGTTCTGGAGGAGGAAACTCAAGAGAGACGCAGCTCAGGGTGAAGGCCAAGCAGGGAAGATCTAGTCTCATGTGTTGTTATTTTTCATTTTTTATTTTTTATTGTTGTTATGAAAGTTCAAGTAGCATGACATGAGTATTTCAGAGCAGGCATTTGACTTTTGTCTCTAGAGGGAGAATTGAGTGCGGTGGCAGACAGTGAACATAAAAAACTAAAAAGCTGGCGTACTGCGCAAGCAGAATGTGAAACAAGGAATAACTAGAGGAGTAGCATATACAACAACACATTTAACCTATGGCTTTTGCCTTTGGGAAATAAACAGTGTTAATAAAGGACTAAATTGCTTGCTCTCATTCAAATGGCATGGTCAACACACAAAAACACACACACACACACAAAAACACATAATTCACAAAAACAAGTGTTTACTTCTGTCCGTATTGTATTCTCTGATGAAGTTCGGATCCTCAATGTTCACCTGATAATATTGAAAGTTATGGATTTTTTCCCCTGCCTCATTGAAACAGCACTGCTTTTTTTTTTTTCTTTTCGAGGCATGTCAAAGCAATGGCTGTGTTCTGTGTGATAAGAATAAAATTGTGTCTGGTAACACGGGCTGAAATCCCCACACACCCCCTCAGAGGGCTGAGCAGTTGATCGATACTGTTGATGTGGTGGAAAATAGGTCAGGATGCATGCGCCAGAGTGGAAACAACATGTGGGGAGTGCATATCAACAGCACCGCCATCTTATCGTGAGACACAAACACAGTCCGACTGACGAAAGGAGCAGGAAAGTAGCGATTTTGAAGAAAAAAATAAACGACAAAGAATGTGAAGGTGACTAATGAAAATATAAAAATTGAAAAAAATGGAAAAAGGGGCGAGCAAGATTTTGCTGTGCAGTACTCTCACATTTATCTTGAATTCAGCCACAAATAATCGCGTCTGCATCTTGTACGCTCACACACACATACACACACAGGGTTCTTTGAGATTTGCCACCCGTACGTTTTCCATATCCTAGTATCAGCCAATGTTATTGAACTACTCTCTAGTAAGTCAAAAGGAAGCAGAGGAAATTAACAAGGTTCACCAAAGGTTGATGAAACTCTCTACGATTGGGTACATGCTGTATGTGTAACCTCTGTAGCGGCTTCATCTGAGTAAAGGCCAGATGAAACATGATATGGTACAAGGTGAATCGATTGCAAAAAAACCCCATGCAATCGTGTAATGTTTTTTCTCGCAAGCCTACTACGATTGCAGCTTGATTGACAGCGAGCACAACCAGTTAAAACAATGCTGCTTGGTCACCAAAGTGTGTGGGACACGTGACCCATCTCCCATCCCAAAGTGACATTGATGCACGGCGTACATTGAATGCCAGGAAAACCACGAGTCTCCAGACCCAGGAGAGCACACACCGGGTTCTGGTGACCAGTGTAGCCCACGTCACGCCTACCGCCACCGCTGAGTTGCCCTCGACACGCAACATGAAAAAAACTATTCAGCGTCACGGTAAAAAGACACAACCCAGGCCTCCCCACAGCCTGGCAGAGATCACCATCGCAGACAAGTATAGTTTATGTAAGGGATAATGTACCCTTCAGGGTGATTCAAGACCCCTTATATTATCCTGCCTATTGCACGGCAACTTGCTACAGAAATCAATAATTTGACACAACATTTTACAACAAAAAATGATTTTATTAAATATTTATTAAATCAATTATTTAAATGCTAAAACAGTTGGAAATAGTGTCCATAGTAACAGTCTGTTATTCATAGCAGCGGCCTGCTAGTCATTAATCACAGACCGTAGAATGCCATAATTGACCAATCAGAATTGAGTATACAACAAAGCCGTGTAATAAACAGACAGTTATATTTCACATTGGTGCTATCATGACTGATTTCCTTTGCAGAACTGCAGGCTTCGCCATCACCTTCATGGGCATTTCGTCTTGCGTCTTCTTTATCTCACACGGATGGGCGCTTGCGTCTTTTGTCCTGCGAGTCATTTTTCACATGGTTGGGGTGGATCCACAGCTTTTTATTCCCGGTTCTCCAGGACAAGGACATATCCTTACTTAAGTAAAGGATTCCCCGATAATTAAGGTCAAACTCCTCATAAATGTCTAAGTCCTCATTTAAGGTGCTTGACCTATATGTGGTTGTGCTGAATGCAGCTAATATCATCAAAGTTGACTCATCCCCCATGAGGACGGCTCACTGATTAAAGGTGGCTTTCAAGACAATCCCATGCTGACATTCACCTGGCTAATGCTGTGATTTACTCTTCTGCTAGGAACGATGCTTGCATGGTACACGTTATGGAAAACATGCATGTACAAGACAATAAACAAGTGCATGTTAAAAGAAGTGTCCACGTCTGATCTAAAATGTGCTACAAGGTCCACTGAGTGGTTAAAAATATTTAAATTAATCAAATAAGAAAACGTACTATGAGGAGTTAAGTAGTCTGATGGAGTTGGGGACAAAACTTGAAATGACATAACATACCAGTGCCATACACCCGGATTGGGCCGGTGCCCAGGGGCCTCCGACCTCTAGGGGCCTCCAAAACCCCACCAACTGTGGCCTCATCCTGTCTTTGCTTGTTTTGTAATTAAATAAATTACATTAATTGAGTTGAAGGGTGTGAAAGTTTGACTAAAGTAACCTGAGCTAAGACAGAATAGGCAACGTTAAAGTTAGCTGCTAACTAACAAACATGGATAAAAAACAGTGGAGCAGTGGAGCAGTGAAGCAGCAAAGCGAAAGGCTAAAAAAAGAAAAAGGATAGCAAAAACATTGTACTTTGGGAAAACATAACGACTATCTTGACTTTATTCGAAAGTCGGCTAGCCAGCAAAGAGCCTGGCGAGGTGGTTCTCACTTTACCGAAGACAAACTGCGAAGGGGAGCGCTCATTTTCCATGCCAAGTATTAAAAATAAACTGAGAACAAGGATGGGTAAACAATGCTTGAACTCTTATCAATACTGGAAACAGAGTTGCGACTCGCCAGAGACCTGGACTTTAATGATGTGGTGTGTTGTGCTGTTTCTCATATCAGATTTGAATCTCAAAAGGCTCTCCTGGCAAAATAAAGGTAAAATAAATCAAATAAAATATGTGCTAACAATCTTAGCACCATGCCCAATTATAATTGAGCGTGTGTTAAAACCAATTCACACACTCACTTCCTGTGAACAAACGCTTGCTTGTTCGTCACAGACAACCACTTGTGGCTCTTTAGACGGCAGTAGGAGCAGGGAGGCCTACTGCCTTTATAATCACCCTACCTGAACACGCTTCCCCCAGTGGAAATTATCCCTACATGTTCACAGGTGCTTCGGCATGGCATCCATTAGCTGCTCAGTAGCAGGCTGAAGCGTTAGCTCCTGGCATCTGGACTCCAGCTCCACAGGATACTTGAACGTGAAAATGAGTCAATCTCAGAACAGAGAAGGCAAAAAAAATGTAGCGTAATATTAGATTAGACCACTGATGTGAGACAGCCTGCCGTAAAGGTTTCCAAGAGCCATTTCTTTATTATAGAGTTCATCCAGAAATGGATTGATATGAATGTTGCTACTGTTATATATAATTATGTATGCTAATATTTAGGGGTGTCCCCGACTAAGAATTTACATAGTCGAATCTGATTCGTCAAGTCTTGCCTATAGTCGACTGATCGTCGAATCATGTTTTTTTCTTTTTTTTTTGCTCATTGATCCATATTCTCATTTGCGACATTGGCTTCCATTTTTTCCACACCAGACTAAAGAGCTGAAACTAAACTATTGAACTATTGAAATTAAACAATTTCGATTACAATTTCGAGGCCGTTCGGCAGTGGTGTGTTTTAAAACACACCGGTGTGTTTTAAAACACACCGCCGCTGAACGGTGCGCGTCAAAACAGCCACCTCTATTATTTTCTATGTACACCCCCACACCGGCGCCGCTACACTTCACGCCACTGTGCCGCCGAAAAGGCGTTTTTTTCTTCTGCTCCGGAGACGACTATATTCCTGTTGACGCACCGCAGCGCGGTGGCAGTATGTTTTGCACTTGATATTTATACAAAAATAGGCTATATATCATGATTTATTGGGAGAAAGAAACTATATGTAAAATCAGACATTCAGCACCGCCTATAGCCCGAATGGAATGATCCTGTGTTTTGCCGACGATTCGACTATGAGATTGGCAGTCGAATCAGGCTCCTTCGATTGAATCATCGAATAGTCGACTATTCGGGGTCACCCCTTCTAATATTAGCTATGTAGCAATAATAATAAATCAATATATCAATAAAATAAGCAAGTCAATAAGTAAACAGAAAAAAATCATAAATCATAAATAAACAAATAAGACAAGGCAAAGAAGGCTGGCAAACAAGCGAAGAAAAAAACAAAAAAACAAAAAATATAAATATATAAATAAATATAATAACAGAAATAAATTAATAAGTAAACAAATAAACAAATAACTAAATACATAAATGAATAACTAAATAAATAAATACACACGACACTAAGTAAGCAAACAAGCAAACAAGCTGCCAGCAGGGTTGTATGTCTCTGGGGCGTCGCAGGGGGAAGCTGGGTGGATGGAGGGGGTGGATGGGGAGGCGATGGGGGATGGAGAGGGAGGCGATGGGGGAGGCGATGGGGGAGGGTGGGGGTGCCCGGGGGCCTGTGGTCGTGTTGTTGTGCTCATCTGTGTGATTGATGACGATGGCCTGCTCTCTGCGGTCCATGAGCGGGGGCTCAGCGGACGAGCTCACCGACACAAACCACTCAAATGTGACAAGTGGGCCACGGCGGCGCACAATGGGCCAAGGTGAGAGCAGGACGGATGGGAGACCTTTCCCCCCCTCCCCTTCCCACCTCCCCCACCCCAACCCCTCCTCTGACATTTGGACATGCGGGCGCGGTGAGCTGCACTGATCTGCTTGAGGAAATCGCTTCAGATTGCCCTCTCGTCTGACAATGTTTTGATTATTATTTTGTTTTTAGTCGTGCCCGCTCACTCCCCCACTGATTGGGTCCTTTCAAACATGGAGACACCGATGCTCTTCATGAAAGCTTTACTCCGCCATCTTCTTCCTTTTCGTTAATCAGTCCTGGGGGATTTTTAATTTGAATGCACACCAGGGTCCACCCCCCCCCCCCCATGGAATCAAACATACATACATACATACATACATACATACATACATACAAACATACAAACATACATACATACATACATACATACATACAAACATACATACATACATACATACATACAAACATACATACATACATACATACAAACATACATACATACAAACATACATGCCACACCCCCCCTATTTGACATACAAATAAAAATTGGGGTGACGTTATCAGGCTGGGCTGCTTTATTAACCTCTCTCACGGCGCTGTAATGTCTTACGACAGACACCGCTGGGGCGCAAAGGTGGTGGCGGAACTTATGTGAGCTGAGCCGAGGCCCGCGGGGGTTGGCGGTGGCGGGGGTTGGCGGTGGCGGCGGTGGCGGCAATTCACACGCAGTCAGTCAAGCAGGCCCCGCACCGCGTCCTCGTCACGCCTGGAAGGCATCCTAAATGTGGCTGGGCTGACCTTGTGAGCAGCCATAAAACACCTGGAGGATTTCTCCTCGTCTAATTACATCAGCCGCGTACCAGCGTTGTGCCAGCGGAAGCCGAGGCCCCTATCCCCGAAGTGGTGCTTTTCCACAAAGTTAACGGCGTCGGGGTTAAGTTCATTACTCATTATTATCCTGTGATGAAGTTTTAGTCACAGCACATATTTTTTGTCCAACCCTAAAAAAAAAAGAATATAGGTGTGTTGATATTTTTGAACATAGTTGTATTATAAGTGAATATTATACTACAGGTAGTTCTGACAAAATGTTATCGGCTAAAAATCGATCAATCAGTTCAATCAATCAGAGTTTGGATAATTGCGGTTATCCCGGCCGAGGTACCATTTGCCGTCAGCTGCCAATATTTTGATTGATATGGATTTATAGAGATTGAATCCATACAGTTGTTGTCAGGCATCACCGCAATTCTTCATGGGGTCAAGGTCTGGGTTTCTCTTAAAACTTGACACGTGCATAGTGTAGAAAAAACTGTAGGAAGACCTGTCTGTGGTGTCAACCACACGTTTCTGAAGGGGGGGAAGACAGGAGGTTCAGCTGTCATATTGCCAGTTATTGGAGTCAAAAGCCCCCCAAAAAAGTCAAGCATTCTGGGAATAGACGCAGCTCGGGTAGAGCTTAGACGAGCATCTGTCACTGCAAAGAAAGATATGTGAATGAATGTGACGATGCACCCATGCACAACCTAAAGCATTGGTATCTCTCTTAGTTGAATATTATTCAACATTCCTACCAAGATAGACATTAAGGGACATCATCAAGGCTATTAATGCTTCGTTACAGTTAAAGCATTTTCTTGAAGGGAGTAGCTTTGGGTTCATGAGTCAGAAGGTCAAATCTAATATTGGACTGTCAATCAATTTACAATTCCTCTAAATGAATGCAAATAGGCCGCTAAACACATCATGTCTTGTGGGTAGCGCCATATATTCACATATATAATTGGTGGACACTGCCATCACCAAATGACATACAAAGGAGTTAAAATACAAAGTTAATATACAAAAAATACTTTGTTTGTATTTGTTTGTTATTTGTATTTAGTCGAGTTAATGGGAAAATGTGTCCAAATCAGTAAGGTTTTATGGTAATAGAATAGAATAGAGCACAACTTTATTATCCACACAGGGTGGAAAATTGTCTTTGGCTTCACTTGGCACAAAAGACATAAATAGACATGTCAGTGAATCACACAGTAGGCCTATAAGACATAGCACCAGTTTGTGAGAAGATCATAGGGCTGGTGTGTGTGTGTGTGTGAGGAGCTGGGGTATTTGGTACTTAATAAAGTTCAGCAATGACTTTTCAAAGCAATTACATTACTGTCAGTGTTGAAAATTGAGTGTCAAATGTCGAAGAGGGGGAAAAGAAAAAAATCTGAAAAAATGCGATAACATAATTATATTTAGACCTGACACGGGGGGGTGGCGGCGCATACAGAATGTCTACAGCATTTGGAAACCATTAGTTTTCAATTAAGGTGCCCACACTGAGCACTATGACTTCCATCTCTGCTCCAAAGGTTCTGGGTGTCACCCAAATATTATTTTCCAATAGCGAGACCAAAATCCCCTTCATTTTAAGATTCAGCATCCAGGGTCCGGATAACACATACCAACAGACACACACACGGATACACACACACTTAACAAACACACACACACAAAGCTGAGTGTGTACGTTATTATCAGCCAAGAAAGGACTGCTCTCACATGAGGAGCACATGCATGCCAGGGCACAAAATGTAATAAAGTAAAGTCGGACGGTCTAATCAGGTGGATGAATATGTGGCCTGCTGAACAAAATGTTCTCTCCTGAGATGAGACACGTGTGTGTGTGTGCGCGTGTGTGTTCAAGTTCGTGCGTGGGCATGTTTCACTGACTTCAATCACACTTTATCAAAACAGCACGACAAAAGGTAATAATGGCAGTACCCAATGGAAAAAAAAGGCAGGTGATACAATAACGTATTTATGAAAGGGTGCACAAGTAGTCTGGCTATGACTTGAGCACAAAGCCGGGCTAAGTCTTCTCACAGTCTTTGAAGCACATTACAGAGAAAACGAAGGGGTCATGGGTTGAACATGTCATTGTGAAATCAAACAAACCACCATCTAGGTACTGCTTAAGCGCCGTCTCAAAAAAAACCAAAAACACAATAGGAAGTTGATCTATTCCTGTCGAGTCGGAGGCGGCATGGCAACGGCCATGTGCATTCAAATAGGAAAACCAATCAAAGCATGCTCTGTGGCTGGGAATAGTGAACATTTCAAGCTGGAAGCCACCAGATGTAGTGAACACCATCCGGTTGAACCACACACTTTGGGGAAGAGCTGCTCTACAAGAGCACCAAATAACACGGGACTGAATTAACCTAGGGCCTAGAGGGCTCCCATTAGGGGGGTTTGTTTCAGTCTAATTATTTGAATATTAATCAATGTTGGAGTGAACAGAAAAATGAATTAAATACAATAGGGAACCATGACACCCAATTCATTATCACTTCCAGGGGGGAAGCCAAGGTCTCCTTCATGGATTCTCCATTAAAGCCCTACAACCACCATCATCTGAATCAAGCACATAAAAGGACATGGTGAAAACATGGGGGGAGGGTTTCTCTATCTAATCTTAATGTATAATAATTTGTCAGATGGGGATTAATAATACGGATAAAACAATATTTGCCCCCAATTAAAAAGGGGTATAGCACTTGAAACCATGGAGGAACCCACTGAGGGAGAAACACTAAGCTATGTGTTCACTTCCGTCTGAATTCGGTCCCACATTTGCGGGTGAGTCACGTGGCGTATTCATGTCTGAGGAAGGCTAACAAAGAGGGTCAGTTCAACATGTCATTTGGAGCCAGTGGTGCGTTGATGTAAAACAGAGCTTTCTCCCCCAAAGAAAGAACATCAGCGTACCTCGGCTTTGGCCAGGGGAGATGAGTCATGGAAGAGAGGAGACGCTTTTAAACTGTCTCATCAGTAAGCTAGAAGTGTAGGAAAAAATAAATAAATAAATGTATATATATATATATATATATATATATATATATATATATATATATATATATATAGTATCTAAGTACACCAACCATAGAAAACATAAACCTTGAAAAGTACTGTACATTAACTAACCTGAATACATACAGCAATAGATGTATTAATCGATGAAGGACAAATAAAAAAAACAAGGATGACCTTTTGCTGTTTTGTGTGTCACACAAACATTGTTATTTATTCATTATGTAATATTTATAAGGAATCCTGCAAAAAACTTTAAAATCTAAGCTTTTTATTATAATCACGCAGTCGTAGCAAGTAGCAATTGTTCCCCTAAAAAAAAAACACTATCTAACTAGGAACCTTCCTTCCAGCGCGGCGCAGCGAGAGGGGAGGATGTGGAACCAACCTCCTTTATATCGCTGTCATCAATTTTACTAATCTAAGTCATTCACAGCCTGGTCTGTTTTCAAAATCCCGTTGCTAAAAGAACAAGTAAGTGGCTGCAGAGAGCATCCTGGTTTTTGAATCAGGATGCTCTCATCATACATCAGCACATATTCTTTACTGCATTATAGATCTCAACTTGAGAGCGAAGGCCCACTATGCCCAACACTTTCATTACCGCCATCTCGGCTGGATGCAAGGGGGCTAGCAGAAGCGATATTAGGGAAAGAGACTAAGCATCTAAATGCCAGGCTTGGATGCTGAGGTGGTGAGTGGTGGTAAAAGCATAAAAAAGTCCCATAAACCTATTTAGTTTATTTCCTATAGTGGTCCATCCAAGCCAGAGCTGGCTGAGACAGACCACTGTATGGGAAATAAACCCAATAGTTATTCACCATTATTCATGTCCCGCATTGAAGAAACTTTCAGAGTTACTACCCCACACACTTCCCAACTAATTATCTTGGACACCTACTCAGCCAAGGATTGTAATAAATACCATACCAGGAGATCACCACCAAGCTTAGCCATGATTCAGTAGTTTTAAGACTTGTTTCCGTAGCCCAGATTGTGGTTCTGAGTGAAACCTCATTGTCCTTGCGGGTGCCATGAAGCCAGAGTGGCCTAATGGCGCCGCATAATGCGCGCTTCCCTTTCCATGATGCTACCCCAATGGTCATTGCATTGGCCGGCCTCATTGTTCCACACCATTGTGCAGTCCTTTAAAAGGCCCAGCTGCCACCTGTCCCCTCATCCCCACCGCCACCCCACCACCCCCAAACAGTATTAACCAGCATGTTCACACCATCCATGGGAAAGACATTTTACAGTGGTACAGCTGGTTTGGCTGTGGACCACACAACTCGCTCATTGCGCAAGCTGTTGGAAACACAACACTCATTGTGGTCTTGCGTTGCCATCGGACGGCTCATGCTGGTGGCGGAATACATTTGCGCTAGCGTGTGTCATCTCCCACTGTATGGTAATTTATTCAATCAAAATGAAGGGTTATTATTATTTTATTTTTTGGAACGGTCGTACCTGGTGTCCCTCTGGCTTAGCCGTTAGCCGGGTGCCTATTTTATGCAAACTCTCCAGCACCCTCCCTCTGTGTAGAACCATGATGTCTGCATAATAATAACCGGTCAAATTAGACACTTGCTGAACAGTTATCTTTATTAATAAGTCATTCACGTTGCATACAATCAATGTCAAAATAAAATAAAATGTGAAAAACATGTTAGCCGTTGCTCACACAAAAAAATAAAGCAATGAAGCCATGCAACTCACTACAGAAAGGGGAGATTCTGATATATTTCATATTCCATTTATGTGTATATCTATCTATCTATCTATCTTATTTTTTTCATGTATCTATATCGACTTAGGTTTTCATAAGTGAAATGCATCTTAATACAAAATGTATTCAAATGACTTTATATAACTATTTGTCTTTCGCCATTCTGAATGTTTCAGTCTCAAAGTCACACTCTTGCAATTCAAAACGCCAACCACTTCAAATGCCTCTGTATCCTATGAGACTTGAGTTCTTAAGAAATCCCTCCCCACTCCTCCCCCATCCTCTCACTTTGCTTATGTCAGCATGTGATTATATTGCAGTCATTACAGTATTTTTCCATTCAGCAGGCAATTAGCGCTACTTTACTTATAGCCTCTCAAGTGGTAGAACTACATATGGCTTATTTTTCACCCGCTCCACTACGCCTACCATACTACACCAGCAGCAATTTCAATATTGAGATAAATGCTTGCGCACATTTATACATCTACCTGTTCCCCCTTCTATATCTGTTGCTAAAACCTTTGCTATGCTACACCAACCATTTCTCTGCAGTTGAAGGTGTCCAGTAGACCCACAATATGAGTAGCCTACCCTTACTAAATAGCCTGGTGTGACATTAAAAATTAAAAATTCCTCTTTCAGCTATGAAAAAAGTTGGTAGATAAGGAAAATAACCAAATATGCTGCAGATTTTTTGCTCTCTATTGGTAAATCTGCCCACATCAGACAGCCATGGAAGCAGCTTGTTCAGATTGCTGGTTCAGTGAAATCACCCAAATTAATCTGTTAGAAGAATGTCTTTCTCTGTGCCAAAGCGCCTCAAACAAACACGAACCATTTGTAAACATGAAGCATTTGGTGGGTAGTTTTATCCACAACACTGTACAAACAGTGCAGTACATACAGTACATTGGACAAGATGTCCCTTTAACAAGGCTGACACCCCCATCACCCCCCCACCCACCCACAGGAGTATAAAATCAAGTAACCTGACTATTCTGGTGCCACCGACTCACCGATCTGCAAATCAGCCCAATCAATGAGTACATGTCCAGACTTAATTCTGAGCTCCAGAATGTTTTCCAACATTTCATCAACCCCTATTAGCTCACTAAGGGCTTAGTGGCGGCTTAATTTGACCTCTTTGTGGAGGAGAACGTGTGCAGACTAATATCTCATAGGACCGTGAAAGCGTTTGACTTGGACAGAACCACATTCAGCCCAATATTTGATGTTTATTTTGGAAACATCATAGGATTACCATTTGCCGGTTGAAAGATGGAAGAGCCAATGTCTATAAATCCTTTTATTCAAAATATCAACAAATCTTAATTTTGTTGATAAAGTTTTATTCAAATACAAATTATCTCTTGCTCAAGGCTTGTGATTAATGCATTTGCGATGTGCAACGTTTTCGCTTATTCTGGTAAAAAAGTAATACAAAAAAGTAAAATCCCAATTGATTTCAACAGGTCCTGAGATAAATCAATAATTATATAGATGCACTCAAAGCACATCAGGTGGGTGATGGAAGTAATCTATGGCCCTGCCTTAAAATACATTCTCTCAAGACACAAACAGTCCATCAGCAGAGAAGTCTATATGTCAAATGGAAAGACACGTTAAGACTATACTAACTCAATCAGCAGCTCCCTGTATCATAACCCCTTTCTAATTGCAAATGTCTCCATATAAATTGTTTCCTTATAGAGGGTAATGATTCTGCCAATTACACTTTTGCTATTAAGTTATGACTGTAATTTGTAAAGCAACTGGAAACGTGTTATGTATGGTTTACAGAGCTTGGCATAGGCCTTTAAATGCTGACAGTGCATCAGCAGCCAAGCACCCTGGTCTCCAGAGGAGCATCAGGCAGCAAATAATAATTAATGAATCATGGATTTTAAGGAAGGCCCCCTCTCCATTATCCTTTTGGTAATTCCTTCCTCTTGGCCGGGGCACTAATCATATTGACCAAGCATCTGAAATAAAGGCCTGTTCATCGGTTACTGCAAAGACAGCTGGTTGGGGAAAAAAACGTATGAACCCTAGCCTCTATAAAATGTGGCTATATTGAAGCAATCTGGTGGGAGAGCTTGCTATAAGCAGGGAAACTATTATGATTATGTCCATTTTTTTTCCATCCTGGAATGCACCAAGCATTTCATCAACACCAGAGAGTATTTTTACTCTCAGGTCATTCAATCTTAAAAACTTATTTTAAAAAGCCACACTCATAGTTCCTCTGTGGGGATGAACAGAAAGCTGCTGATATATTATTCCCTGCCTGCCTGATTTGTTCAGAATCATAGTTAAATAGTTAAATCATCTGGTTGTCTTGTAAGACTGCTGATTTTCATGATAGAGGAAATTGTGATTCTACCAATCTACATGTATCATCAAACTCATGTAATTTCTTTAAAGAACCAGCATAAAACATTAAGAACAACTGCAATGATCGGATTGTGATTGAGCTCAATAAAGTACAACTTGGAACACAATGGGTTAGGTTTATTTGAGAAACAGATAGACATCAACTTCTAATTAGAAGGTGATTAATGGTTAACATGAATGATTAATGGCACAAATTAATCATTCTAATTAACTTCATATCACAAGTAGCATGTATAATGTAATTGGCTTGATGATCAAGCATCAAGCTGATTCAAATTAAATATTTGATGTTTAAAAATACATAAGTCTAAGAACTACTGTGTTGTTCTCAGAAGGAGGTTAATAAAAACATCTTAAAATGTTCTTCCTGGTGCACGAAAGTCATCACAGTACACTGTCAAGGTAAAGTCATAAATTGATTCCTAACTCTGTGAAACAGAGATGTGTGGCACTAGCAGCGTGACACTGCACCACTGCCATTACTCAATAGCGTATTTCTTATGCAAAAGCATGCCTTCGCAATTACAAAGCAAGCTAATTAGCAGATGAATCTTAAATCATGAAAGAATGCATCTTATACAATCGACCCCCTTCACCATCCCCATCACCTTCCTGCTCTGTCGGTTTGCTGCAAGAAAGAGACTAAGATACTGTAGTTGATATTGAGTCGGGCCTCTCAAAATAAAGGAGGACCATTATTTTGGGATGGAAAAGGGGGTTAAACGTAATGTTCCCTAATTGTTCTATCTCTCCAGTAATGTGGAAATGACTCAAATTGGCTAGTGATGTACTGACACCATCTTCTGAACTCAAAAACTTTCCAGTTGAATCAAGTAATGCTCTATGGCCTGTGTGTAGTTAACCTGCTACAAGTGAAACATAACTTTCCCATTAAATTCACAAAAGAGTAATTCACGTGCCATTTGAGGAATTGCCATTTACATGGATAAGATAAGGGTTTTGTGTATACTGGGAAGGCAAGGGCTACCTTGTCGCTAGAGTAGACAGACAGACAGGCACACACACAAACACACACACACACACACACACACACACACACACACACACACACACACACACATACATGCATAGTAGCTGTAATTCTTCTGCAGCATGGAGCATAGTAAATATGATCCACGTTCTGCAGATAACTCTGAAAATAAGAGGGCGGCAAGTGATTCTATTGCAGTCGGCATTCCCGTGAGTACTATAAACATATCCATTTGTCTACCAACCGTCTCACGCCTGTATATGTATATGGGTATTTTATAGTTCTGTGGTGTGGTGAGTGCAGAGGAATTAACCTCATCCACATTCATTAACCTCATTCACATTCTCCAGAGCAAAAGCAACTGTAGAACTATACTGTATGTCACTGAAGCCCCCGGAAATGATGAATAGCTAATCAGTTGAGAGCTGTCAAGAAAGCCGCAAGAATGCTAAATTTACACACTTGTTTGCCCTTGCATTAACCATTTGTAATCAAATCACAATTTATTGTTGGCTGGCTCCGACATGCTTTATGGTCCAATATCGTCATGTATAGGCAACAACAGTATTTCCCAGCACTGCCCTTTGGGGCGAGGCAACAGGCTATCAGGTATCCAGGAGGGCTGTTCCTAAACTAGCCCAGTTGGCTTTGATACATTTTACCAATTAAATAATTAAGAATTTGCTTAATGAGAACAGAACGCATACACAACAAATCGATATGTACTCTGGAATGAAAATACCACCACTGTCTTTCTGTTACTTAGCATAATTGATGGGGTGAGAAAAACGGTTTGAAAAAAAGCCTTCTATACTGTATGTAATTTGCTGCCACTCAAATTAACCGAGCGACTGTTAAGTTAAATTGTAGTCAGATAAGTTATCAACAAAGACTTCATCTCTGCCAAATGTTGGAGATGTTGACCCAGAAGGTTGGCATCCTATCTTGCCACCCCTGAAGAGAGAAAATGAAATCAATATTGTGACAGCTGAGTTCCAGGAAGCCAAAAAAATGTCAGTAACCCAGATAATTGTGGTTAAAATTTTAGACACCGAGTGTTGGCATGGCTGAGTGCTTCGGTGGCCAGCCGAAGGGAAGCCTTCCAACCTGTTGGTTAATGGCCCACATATTCAAAGTTAATGAGAGATAGAGTAGGAAGTAGCATTAGCCAAGGGCTAGGTGGAGTTGAGCTATGTGGATTAACTTTCCATTAGGTCCTGATTACGTGAGCCTGGGGATTAGCGAAACCCCTTGTACGAAATGTAGCGTGAAAATACCCAAATGGGTCTTTCTTAAAGACAGTTTATAAGTGAAGAAAGTCTAACAGAGTTACAGAAAGTGATTGAGCTTTCAACGCTACCCCTTACAGACAAAAAAAACATTTCAAAACTGTTTGCCGTTTACTTGACAATCGGACGCCTGGAGGGAGCAGCGAGCCCACCTATTCCTGAAGTAGTGACTTTTACAAACTAGATTGGGTCATTAAAAGTTAAATAAGGAAGCTATTATAATTCTCACTCGTGAGTTCTCCATTTATTTGCATTGTGAAGTCCCTGGTGGGGTGGTTAAATGTCACTCGGCAACTTTAATGAGAGTAAAGTTGGATAGTGTGGCCAGTGCTGATTAACAATGGTTGCCACAGCAACTTGTCTTCCGGTGTCATGTCTCACCGAATATATCAAGACTTCACTGGGAGAGGCCACTCTACAAGTACCCTTACCAATTACCCCTGCCTAATGACCAAAACCTAATAGGATAATAGCAAATGTGTGATATCATCAGTGTTGATTATTTTACATGTGCATGCAAGGAATGGAATGAAGTAAATTTGAATATAGGCTAAAGACATCCACTTATTATGTAATAAACGTTTTTTCTACCTTTATAATGTCTTTGCCTACCTAGTTATTCTGGCATTTTTGTAGGCTTAACCAGTTTTAGAATGGTCCATGTGTGTTTGTATATGTGTGTGTGTTATTATTTAAGTTATTATTTAGAATTTTGATTGGATACAAAATGAGTTATACGAAAATCAAAATATTTTAATTAGCGGACATTATTCTGTCAATCACAAGTCCACTTCAGACGATCCCAGGACCTAAAAACTAGGTATTCACATTGAGTACATCCCACTTAATAAGTGTGCCAAGTTTGGTGTTGATAGCCCAATCAATGACGTCACAGTGTCAATTTCAATAAGTGCTCAGCTAAGCGCTTGGCACCATTACGCCCACAGGGGGCACAAAATCACACATAAACGGCATAAAGTCAAACTATGACTCGGATTCACTCCAAATCGCTTGGGGATACTTATCTCACCACCCCTGAGTAACGTGCCCCTGCTTTAATTATTCCTTATTATTATTTTATTCTCTTTTATCTGTTGTTCAGTATAATTGTTTTGTACATTTTAGAGGACAGGACACCCCGGTCATAATGAGATGTTTTTTTGTGTCAGCTAAGAAACAGTTCAGTTAATCAGCTCAGCTAACAATATGCATCTATTGAACTAATTTAACCATTTACAACTATTTAACTAATTTAAGCAGTACAAATATTATCATCATAGTTGTGGCAAAATAATTCACAATTCCTCCCATCATTGCAATTCAACTATTGACATTGACTATTGATATTTATATGTAAACCTATTCAGCTCAATGACAACAGTATTGTCGTATAGGACCAGTGTATTTAGTACCTTTCAGTCATTTAGCAGAAGCTTTTCACGTGACTTACAGTGGTTTAATATACACGTCATTAAGGAGCAGGTATAAGCATAACCACAGCATAACCAGAAGTTATGCTGTGGACATTGGGGATCAAACTCAGTACCCACCGTCTGGCTGGGAAAAAGGTCCTGTTGTCATGTCCCCTGAAAAGTTATTGCATTGGTTAGGTAAATCACAATACTAATAGTTATATAATGCTTAGTAATTGTTACTAATATCATATAGCGTTAGAAAGAAGCCTGTTACTTAATTATGTAAACCTTACTCATTACACAAAGTCAAAAAATATAGTACCCCAAATGTTTGAAAAGTACAAAATGGGAATAACAGACATTAGCATGGCTGTAGCGAATGCTAATAAGACATTGATAATAAGACATTGGTAACAATATTAAAATGGAAATCACAGACAGATTTTGTTTCTGCCTATTATATTTACAGAAATGAACAGCAGTCTTTATTCCCCACAGGGGCAACTCATTGCAAACAAAGCACAAGACAATTATTTAGACCCTAATAGACATTTACTAGCATAATTAATCATCAGATTTATTGATATATGTTGAGTTGTTTATCTTTTATGACGGCATGCATGACAGCATTTTCAATCATTGTTATCCTGCTTGTCTTTTGACACACATCCTGGTACATAGAGTGATGTGTGAAAGATTGCCATTGGAATATGATAATACTACATTTGGGAAAACATCTCAAGGACATGCAAGGTTTGATTTGTGCAAGTGTAACTGTCACTCGCTAGTTATGTCTTCCTCTGTCTCAAAAGTGATACACAGCGGTACAGGAAAATAAAAAAACATGTTTACCCCCTGCGCATTTCTATAAACAATCGCTTGAAATGTCTTTTGTCTATTCCTGAACCCCAATATCATATGTAAAACTCTACCAGGAAAAAAAACATATAAACCATAAATAAAAACTTGTAAAACAAGGTGCATGGAGTGAATATTTTGTGAATTAATTAGACAACCTCATTGATGCGGAGCAGGCTGCAGAGGAAGGCAGACACGAGAGATCATTTGGATTATTAAAGCCACGTATTTTGACATTCCACAATGAATTGTGTACGATGTTGCGTTAGCAACACCATCGCATGGCGACCCCCCCCCCCCCCCCCCCCCCCATGATTGTTTTACCGACGCTGTGATCGTGACGTTGTCATCCCCACTCATCGTAGAGAGGTCTGCTCTGCTACAACAACAACAATCACCACGACAATGGAAGAAGTGGTTTTTTTTGTCTTGAGGTGTCATTTTCTTCACTACTACTACTCCTCTGGGATAACACAACAGAAAATGAGAATTGCTAGATGGCAATATTTGTTTCTAATGTTGCCCCAGACAAGTTCCTGAAACAACTATCGGGGTAGTATACATGCTCTGTGACACCATTTCAATGGCTGATTTCCCTCGCTGGCCAATTAAGGGGAAACACAAAGGAAGGTAGCTGTAGTCCTACTTCTGCCGCCATGAAATAAAACGATCACTCACCAGACATTAAAACAAATAAGCACATTCTATGAATCCATCCATTTCTGTGATAGGCCTACCGCTGATCTACAAACTGTACTGTTTTGCGCTTTTTCTCCTGTGGTGCTTACACAGTCGTGGACAACGTGGCATTCAAGAGTTGCAAAAGTGGGGGACGAATGGGCAGAAATACCCAGGTAATAAACGACACCATCATTCTTTGACTGAGGACATTTCCAAATCAGAGGAGCAAAGCCGGCTACAGAGAGATGCCATGATGGCTGACGCGGAGAGAGGCAACGTGTGATGTTAACATATTCGGAACTGAGAATGTCAATTCTCAATCTTTATGCATGTGGGTATTTATCATGCATTGTAAAGCCCGGGGGGTAATTAAATAAGTGCTATGCTTATGACAGTGCTATCATCAGTTTCTATGCCAGAGCGGTCAATCATTTTATTAGGAGGCCTTGCAGGAACTCAGCATGCTTCGAAGCCGGTGGCAATGCACTGCCTTAGGCTAACGAAAACTAATTAGGGAGTTGCCCGGTGGAATTCAACCACCACCGAGGCCAAACCACCGAGCCCATTTCTACGCTCCGTCCCAATTTTGGGTTTAATTTCAACATGCTGTATGTCTCTGTTTCTCTTAATTGCTCCATTGCTACCTCTCCAGGGCTAACCAGCACATTGGGCTGATATGAGGATTGAAATTTGTCCAAGTCGCAGTTAAACGCAGAGTGTTAACATACGTGGCTTGCGAGATCTAATGCAAGGATAATACGATACTACACTTTTATAACAGGAGACTAAATCATGTAATTTCTTCTTTCATTCAGTATAATTGAAAACAGCTCAATAATGAGTTGATACTTTAACAAGCAATATCTCAAGCAATGTCTCTTCACTGTACATTCAGATAAAGGAGCACTTAGCGTGGATAAACTGGGTGGTTTGTTTCGACACACATATGCAGAGACCTACATGCAAGCAGATATTTACAGAGTATAAGACTGGAACTCACTACTGGTAGAAAGACACATGAAAAAAAAGGGGAAGATTAAAAAAACGACGCTATATTTAGAAGTTAGTGACATGAGTGGTTTCTGTCAGTGCCAGGACTAAATACATCCTCTGGGGTTCGAGGGGATGATTCTACACACTGTCAAAGATGGATAATTGGTTATTTTGAGTAATTTTATGAACAAAGCTCAGCTGCTGCTGCTCTACCCCAAGTAAACAACGCACCTTGGGAATAGCCGCCATCCACACACAAGCGATGAGAAGACTTCAGTCTGGATGTGTGTTGTCTGCAGTGTATAAATATATATTTTATCTTCTATTGTTTATGTTTGGATCTACACAAGCAATATGATAATTGTATCACATTCAGAACTAATCTGAGTCAGTACTGGAGTTAAATAATGTGTTGTGTGCCTTGTTGTTGTTATTGTTGTTGTTATTGGTGCCACACAAGAAGTGCTTTACACCAACATATGAAGACAATAATCACACACATCCACAAACATTATATACAGACTGGAGCCATGAAAGACAGACAGACAGACAGCGAGACAGACAGACAGCGAGACAGACAGATAGATAGATAGATAGATAGATAGATAGATAGATAGATAGATAGATAGATAGATAGATAGATAGATAGATAGATAGATAGATAGATAGATACAGACAGTTAGATCATTAGCGCTTGAAGTGAGCTGCCATCTCTGTTACCCCAGCTCTGAACAATAATGAATATTTCATTCTTGTTTCATGCTCACAGTCATGATTTACTTTGTTTAATTCATATTTCATATCCTTGTTGTATGTTTTTATATGAATGCAGAAAGTCTTGTAGCAAGCTGGGCTGTGAGCGTGTGGCAAACGTGTGGAAAATAAACAACCCTTCTCATTCTGTTTCAAGAATTATCCTCACACACAGAGCCACGCATCCTCGACTCACAGTAATTTATTATTTCTATTAGTGCTCGACAGATCAAGCTTTTGTGCTCCAAATCCCTACTGGTGTGCCATATTGTATTTCCCTCTATTAAAACTGGATTCCCATGAACATCTGTCAGCACAGCTGGTTTCTAGATCTGTGTGTGGTGCAGTGCGGATTCGGGTACAGGTCTGTGGGTTACTAATACAATACAGTACTACAACGGCCATATGGATTCTGATGTTGGGATATTACGCATTTTACTTAAAAAACATAAATAAATAATGTTTTCATATTAAAATGAATGATACTAATTTTGACCTGATTAGGCAGCCCGTCCTTTGTATTTATTTACTTCATTTATTTAAAATTGAAATTGTGTTCTATTGGATATTGTTCAGTAGGATATTGTACCTTGTACCAGACCAATAGACAGGCAGACAGACACAGACACAGACAGACAGACAGACAGACAAACAGACAGACAGCCAGCCAGACAGATAGACAGACAAACAGACAGATAGATTGATGTCAACACTAACTTCATCTGCTTTTAAATGATGTCTTCTTCAACAATAAAGTAAATGAATGAAACTGGGTAACAGAGTGGGTATAAAGAGGGTATTATAACATCCACACTGACACTTAAGCAGCAAGACTTTGAAAATAATTCTTTAAAAGACAGTGTGGACTCCCTGGGGAGTATAATACTCTGTGTGTCAATCAGTCCCTAATTATATAGCAAAAACAAATCACACCAGCAATTTCAGAGGTTTCGAATATACGGAGTGATTTCAATGTCCTCGTCTCCATCTATAGGACACACTATAGAACACAAATACATAATCCTCCGGAGGGTGATTGAGAATGAACAACTCACTGGCTGTGTCTGTACGAAGCAATAAAAACGAATCCAAGCGATTACTTTAGACTGGCTGCTTTTCTTTACTTTTCCAATGCTCTAGTGAGACAGACTTGGGGTAGAGGTCCTTTCCAACTAATACTTTGTGAGGAAGCACTTTGTTCAACATGCATTCTCTTCGTAGTTGAAGAGACAACAGAAAGTATATACTGTATATATATATATATATATATATATATATGTGTGTGTGTGTGTGTCAGTATGGAACGATCAATCAGCATTGCAATCAGCATCAACAGAGCGAATCTAGCAGACATATAGAGATGCAGAGGCAGAGCATTATCAGTAACTTACATTAAACTTTAAACAAGCATAAAAAAGATTCATTCAACATTTGAAGTGAATCCTCTAAAGTCACCCGCCTCTCTAGGATCACTCACACGTCCTTTAAATGTGTCTAATGTCACTGCACATTTCACAGAGGACTGCAACAAATAATAAATTACTAATAATAGCCTATGAATAATACTAAGAGTGGTTAGACGTATAAAGCAATCCAACTTTTACTAGGATGCAAACCATTAAAAATGCACTTAATAGAACGACGATTCATGCAAATATGACGAGAGATTATGCAGACACAAATGCAAAAAGTGGTAAATTCTGCCACAACCTCTGAATTGTTATCTGAAACCACCTGCCACCTAATAATCCCACAAATTAAGGAGTACATTTCTGGGTCAAGTCTATTTTTTATTCAGCACAGCTAAATACTTAATATGATTGCAAGCACAGGCAGCAAAGTGCTGTAATTGCATCTCCACATTTTTAAATAAAAAATTGTCACTGCATGTCACATGTTGTAATGTGCAGTAAAACTAAATGGAACGGGAGTCAGAGACAATAATGTCTCTAATATTAATAGAATATTGGATCCTAACTTGTGGCAGTCTTTATATGAAATATATTTAACCATTTTATATAAAAGTGAGCTTATGACTAACGCATATGCCACCACAATTTGAACCTGTCAATTCACATTAACTAAAATATGTGATTGAAATTTCCAGAGGGAATATATCAATCATCCAATGACATGTTCCATTTAGTATGTCTTTCCATGTCTCTATACAATACATTGAATTTTAATTTTCAATGAGCCTGAAGAGGTTTGTGTGAATATACTGTATATCCAAATACACCTAAGACACCTGTCATTGGATCAACTGCTTCCCTGGCCTAAAATCCATCCAAAAAAAATTGCACATTGTTCAATCATCTGAGATGGCTGGTGTAACATTAGTTAATGTTGCCTAATGGATTACTGCAGCAAGTAGTAATTGTTGCCACAGGACATTGTATAATTGAAGATGAATTAAGGATGAAGAGTTCAAAAAGTGTGTGCTTGTTTGCCAATATTTGGTCCTCCTTAATGGTGAAGTCACTTCGATTCGAGGATTATTTTTTATGCAATTCAACATTAATTTGATAATGGGGCAATTCAAAAATAATAAGGTGGAAATACCAATTTAATGATGTTTTGTGTAAACACTTATTTTTAATTCTTCTAAATAGGAGGCACATTGAATAATTTTCATCACAGTGAAAAAATAGACTATGTAACATATAATCAGCATATGTTAAAGCATCTGCATATGTGAATGTATGATCTGTATTTTTATTCATACAATACAACCAACCAACCTTGTATACCATACAAGCACCCTAAAATCCACCTAGCAACACTCAACAACCCAGTAGATTGACACAATAGCATAGCAATCACTTGCAACTTCCATTGCATTCAACAGATGACACGACACAAGTGTCGCATTTTTTTAACAACGTAGATGACCCTTGCCTTGTCATGCCTTGAGAATTTCATTGGACGAAATGACCATGTTGTGACCACTGCACATTTGACAATAAAACCCTTTGAAAGGAAACGACACCCTGGCCACAGCACACCAGTAATGTGTGCCAGCCGGGGGCTGAGACCTCCTCACCCCAGAGGTGAGGGCAGAATGGCCCCCCAGGGACCACCTCAGCCCCAGGCCCATCACCCTGCTACCGTATGGCAAAGGCTAGTCCTACAGGAGAGTACCTTGTCCTAAGACTCTTGAACTATCACCCCTAATACAAATATACCTGTGACCTCTGTGAGTTCTCCACCCTCAGTATGGGCCATGGTGTGACCATTTATGACTCACTCAACTTACTTATGACTTCATACAGTTTGGTTATAGTTATAGTCCGATTTGCATGCATTAGTAGTGTTTACTACTTACTTAACTTGCTTATTACATTCATTTTCAGTAATTGTTATTCAAAGCCTAGCAGTGGTTTTGCTGCAGCAACTTTGGATGACCCAATCACCACTCTTAAGGCTGATAATTACACTGAAATTCACACAGATGAGAAATATAATGATAATAAAACGTTTATCCGCCATCAAAATCCGCTCCAGATTGCCAGTGATTGTGCCTATGACGAAGCATTTGTTCCAGAGCTAAGTGCTAATTGAGAACACACAAAATAATGTTTCCCTGTCAGTAAGAAGGCCATTTGCCCAATTAACAATTGCAATAATAAGTAAAAATTCCCCCAGCTTAAGCTCTAATGGGTAATAAAGTCCACAATGAGACTTTCACTTCAGAACAAAGTCTTGCTATGCTGAAAGCCTTTTCCGTTCACTAAAAAGAGACATCCACTATGGTGAAGCTGCACCAGTCTATTATGTTAAGTGCTATGCCCTAGTTCACTGGAAAACCCTCATCACGAACAAGACTAGGTCAAAACCTAGTATGTGGTTGGACCGTGAATTCGTCCTTAGCGCTCGATAGATTCAGAATGAACGGCAGTTAATAAACAGAGCGCTTGTAAACGCTCAAGATATGTGTCCACAGGATCCATCATTTCCACGCCTCCCATTCATTGTGTATGTGAGCAGCCTTGCATTTAAATGTTGGTAGCGTGGGGTTGAGTTTCGAGAGATTGGGCATGGCGTTGGCAGAGTAGGGTCTGTCTGCAGACAGGTAGGCGTGTCTTTGAGTGGGGCAGAGGGTCGTGTGCTGTCATTGACTCAAAGACACGCCTCCTGCCTGCCGCCATTAAAAAAAAGAAATCTACAGGTCCATTTTATGGTAGCATTGAAGGAGGTAGGTTCATTTTGTTCTAGTGGTCACCAATATTGAATTAAAGTTATGACATGTGTCTTTATAACTAGTTTAAAATTTAGTTATATATTTTACTAATCACCATTTTAATCAGAAATTTAGCTAAGTATCTTCACCATATACCTACCCTAGCTAACATTATGTTTAGTTAGCTAGCTCAGCTAACGCTATCTATTGAAGGTCATCAAGGTATTCACACAATTAATTATATAATGTTAATATTATATACAGTTGCTTCTCTCTCTCTCATCTCTCTCTCACTCATTCCTCTCATAACAAAACTTGTTTAACTAATTCATCTAGAAATACATTAGAAATACAAAAAACGATCGTATTATATTGTAAGCATGTTGCTATGGCGACTACTAATGCCGCTGTTCGGTCATATCTACGTGACTCAAAGAAACGCCCCACATTTACTCAAAGACACGCCTAATCAAAGACACGCCTACTAAAAGACACGCCTACTCAGAGACACGCCTACTCAAAAAAACGCCTACTCATAGACACACCTACTCAAAGACACGCTGCTCAAAGACATGCAGTCTGCAGACAGGTACTATTGGGGTGGCGTGCTTCTCATTTGCATGACGTTGAGTTCTTGTCTACTTTATGCAAATCTGGGGCTTCCAGCAATACTCACCAGCTCTGGAAACTTTTAAACTAAGCGTTCAGCCAATCGGGTGCAGCCAGGAAGCGGGCCGTTGCCCACCCAATGGGGGAACGACAAAAACCACGTCATCACTCACTCCACCAATGATGCAACTTGGATACAGGTCCAGTCAAAAAGATGGACAACAGCAATTATCCTTTCAAAAATATCTTGCGCTAATTGTGTTGTAATATTGAAAGGGCCCTGGGAGTTTCTTTCATTGCTGGATCACAGGATTACCCATGTCTACAAAAAAGGTAAGTAAGGGAATAGTCCATACACTGAGAGGAGATGTAAAGGATAATATATGGAGATAATATATTCGTCAGCTACCGATGCATTGTCTTTGACACAGTGGATAAAAACATATTAAAGGAATTTGTAATGACACAGAAACAGATGTAAACATAATGAGCACAAACGAGCACGCACACACACACACACACATGTTCATTTTCTTCAGGCAAACAATTGTATTTTCAGTTTTTACTAATTTAGCATAATAAATGCAGTGACAGTTATGCACAACAGTGCGGGAAAAAATACCAAATACAGATGCACCAAAGCCTCTGTACTACTATGTGTGTGATATGCACTTGAACATCACACGATGGCTTGAAATGTGTTTTCAAAATGTGCTTTTCATAGTGGTCTGGTGAGCATCTGATCATTTCTCTATTGAGTATCCTCACCGGGTGTAGTCGTCAGTAAGCCTTCTCTTTATTTATGATCGGGCATGAAGACAGGAGCCACCATTAGTGGAAATCGGGATTTTCCACTTGACAACATCCCCCCCCCCCCCCCACACACACACACACACACACACACACACATATATACACACACACACACATAACCATACACACACACAGATCTGACTACGATGTCGTGTCTCAGAGGCCTGGACATCTTTCCTAAACCTTTTTGCTCTCATTATTTAGATGGATGCAGGAAGTGAAAAAAAAGGAAGAGAAAAAGAAGGACACTGGCCTAAAAAGTATATTACCAGCGTGTGAAACCACACCCTCCCACCCCTTCCTCTATCTCGTCATGTCAGGGGATGCATCTTTTCTGGGCCCCCTCTTGGCCATATTTTGACAGCTAATTAAGAAAGATGATAGGGACTGCATGGCCGTAATCTTGCAGTGAAAAATTAAAGATGAAAGAGGAAATTATGTTTCTATTAATATGTTTTAAAAAAAGAAAACCCCAGTCTTTCCAACCTCACATGTATAGTGTATTAGATATTATACAACACAGCATCATTGTATTCGTATCAATATTATACACATGAAAAGATGACAGCAAATGTACAGGATATTTTGATGTATTGAGGTAATACACACACACACCTTTGTGGGTGTGGGTGCGTGCGTGCATGTGCGTGCGTGCAGGCATGTGTGTGTGTGTGACTACAAGATATATGCACATTTTTAATGTTAGGGAGAACAGCTCTCATATGAAAAAACAAATCAATTCATGAGAGTGAAACAATGCTCATATTTATGTTGATGTCAGTCACAGGCCCTAATAAAGACATCAAACATATTATTCTTTGTTTTTGCGCCGACATTGTTGTTTTTATTTGCTGGCATATTACATGATGATGAATGGATATCGAGACAATATATGTGATGCACTTTTCCGGAAAGATTCATATTTCAGAATTATGGAGAGATATTTTATTCAGTGGTGCATTTTCACCACTCTATCCATTCATGTCATTTAAAAGTCTAATACTCTACCTACCTGTGCAGACTGGGGCCTGCACATGTGAAAAGCAGTTTACAGCCAAACATAAGTACGTGAAGGGAGATAACATTTCAGAGCACAAAACTCCTCATTTCGATACATCATGTCCCACTAATTTGACCAATCATTTGAAAAACGTATAGCAGCCCCCATCGACCTCAGGTACCTTTCATAGCAAGCCAAAAATGTGAAATTCAATCAAACCTGCCTTAGACGGAGGATGATTGATGACTGGGCGATGTGTTTCTGTCTGCTGCGATGACAATTACAATTGCAATCAGGTAGGCAAGGTACCCCCCCCCCCCCCCCCCCAGATTCCTTTTCACAAGGCCATACAGATAGATTGAAATAAATAAATAAATGATGGGACAACAACACAGATCCTGAACATTAGATTTATGATGCTACGTATGTGGACGATGGAGCAATCACTATTGATTAACACAACAAAATCATAAAACATGCACTGTGTGACTTTTAGAAGTTTCCTTGTCGAAATGTCTGTATACTGCCCGCCTGGACAAATAGCAACCCTTCAGCAAACTTTCAAAGTCACTTCCAGTCGAGGCTACCTCTAAATGGCATTCAAGGCTTGGCAACGGTGGTCTTTTGACAGGTTGTGTTCCCTCCTCCGGCAGCCGAACCCTCCCTTCGCCTGGCGCGGAGGGCACAGTTCAGCACCCGCCTACCTGTTGAGAGGTGAACGTAGGTCCGAGAGAGCAAGTGGGGAGAGAGAGAGAGAGAGAGAGAGACAGACAGAGACAGAGAGACAGAGAGAGGGACAGAGAGAGAGAGAGAGAGAGAGAGACAGAGAGACAGAGACAGAGAGAGGGACAGAGAGAGAGAGAGAGACAGAGAGACAGAGAGACAGAGAAAGGGACAGAGAGAGAGAGAGGCAGAGAGAACGGGACCATTTCTATGCCAAACACAAAACGTAAATGTTTCTTGTTTTAGTGGCTTTGTTTTTAATTGTTATATCACACAAACGTTTATTTTTACATTCTAAGGCGCTGTTTTTTTCATCTCATAAATTTTTCTATTTTTAGTATTTTTTTTACATTGGGTAAACAAACCAGCTGGGCAGAAATAAATGTGCACGATGGTGATCAGGCAAAAGACACTTAGGCCCACAGAGATATATTATATAATTACCAAATGTGTTGGTGGGAAATTTTAAGCTAGCTCACTAGTTTGCAAACGAGCACTCAAACCAATTACATTATTTGTAATTTACCACAACTGTAATTGCTGGCAACAGCTTCATGGCTGGATTGAGAAATTACGCTGTTCATATATTGGCTGCTTCAACACCAATAAACCCTGTTTGTCAGGTGAATACTTATGCCTAATTGGCTAGATGCTCCTTTATAAAGAAGCACTCGCAATGATAATGTTAATAATACCCATAAGTCACTATGTTGGAACTAGTCTGTAACATTGATTTTAATCCACAATGGCGCGCAGAACGTTTGGCAACAATGGGTTTCCAACATGTTCGCGGCCCTCTTATCATACTGCATAAATCTCCAGCATCTCCAGGGAGATCAGGGGTGCTGTAATTGCTGAATGAAAGGACAGGGGTTGTGAATATTTCACTCTGGTAAGCGGCTATGTCATATGGATGTAGCGCATGTTTCATGCACTCCTATACATTTCACCTTTCACTAAATGAATAATACATTTAGCAGCTCGCTACGAACAATGTTTTAACTGGCATGCTTTTAAAGCAAAGAGCTTGTCTCGTATGAAAATGTCGATGGCCGTTTTAATTCAGCCCATATTTTTGAATACATTATGATATGTGGAGGGTAAAATCAAAACATTTAACTATGAAACAATGTCGGAGAAAGCCTGCACATGCACGGACACATGCACACAAACACGCACACGCACACACACGCATAAACTCCAGCATGCAGTACCTGCGCTTGCACAGTTACACAGAGCCACCCCCTGATGTGAATGTCTTTGGGTGCAGACGTGACCCCATCACAAAGTCCTCAGGAGATTAATTTCCACCAGCTTGTTTTCATAGATAAAAATTGAGAGCGCTGGAGAGAAAAAAATAGACTGTCAGAAATCTGGAAATGATATACATTTCTTGGGGATTAAGTAAATCCTCCCATTTCTACATTCCCTTTTATTTGTCCTTTGTTTCAGTGTGAGGTGGGCATATATCTCTGTCTATATGGCAGTGGTTTATAGGGGTCTGTCACCGCTTTTTGTAGAAAACGCTGGTAGATTTGCACGAAGACTATGCGTTGGTGACACCGGGGTCCTTTGTGAGGCAAAGATAATCAGTACACAAAAATGAACAAAATGCCCTCCTGGGTAATTTACCCTCCTAAGTCATTTTAGTATTTATGGGATTCACCTTCAAATGTAATGTGGCATGCAGGTAGGAGAAAAAATATGGGAAATGAGAAATCCACAGGGAGGAGAGAGGGAGTGGGAGAGAGAGATGGGGGACAGAGAGAGAGAGAGAGAGACAGCGAGAGAGAGAGAGAGATCTGGGTAGAGTGAGAGAGAGAGAGATGGGACAGTGGGAAGGAGGGAGAGTGGAATCCTGAGGGGGAGTCGTAAAGTAAGTCATCTCTTAAGTCTACCACCTAGACAGATTTTGCAGTGACCTCCAGCGCCAGCGCTCGCTGTCCTTCACATCTGACAAAGTCAGGAGGATGCGGCAGAATTATGCGGCTGTCTCGGCCACCTCCATATTGGAAAGCACTTATTATGGCTCCGTCTGGAGCACGGCAGCCGCTAAACGACTGAATTGTAAATTGTGTGCTGAGCAGGATAGCAAGCAACCTAGCCGCCTAGCAGGGCAAATAAAGGAGCTTTGTCTCAGGGTTTGTTTGTTTTTTACGTTGCGGCAGGTATGGCCATGCGGCTCGGACTGCCAACAGGTTATGTAATACAATGTACAGTGCCTTATTCTATACTTTAATAGTGTGTGTGTGTGTGTGTGTGGGGGGGGGGGGGGGCAATTGATGTATTCTTATGGTAGGGATGTGGAATTACAATTACAATAGAAAAAAAGTCTATTGAAAAACATCAAATGTTCGCATTAGGAAACATCCACGATTTGTTTTAAACCTAATGTACCAAAGTAAATAGGAGCTTGCATTTCTGTAGGAGCAAACTAGGACCTTTTCATTTTCGTGAAGTGTTCATGCTGTCCTGAGTTCAGATGTTAGTTAACAGTGTGTCTATTTCTTCATCCTACTGATCAGCATTCTTGGCTTCTCTGGCAGTTGCTTCAAACCTTCTATTTAAGGCGCTCTGCCGCTCCAAGCTATTGTACCCATGCCACTGTGCTAATCAATCACACTACACACACACACATTTCCATGTTTATGTATGCATGCACGCTCAAAAACAACAACACTATTGCCAAATTGCCCGAGACAAGAAAATATGTTGTTAGCTAAGATAATATAGCGGCCATTATTTCAGCCTGGGAGGCTCAGCCAAATGGAGGGATTATTTGAAAGTTGCTGGGTGGCGGCAGTTGCATGAGTGGAGATCCTTAAAGCTGCGAGAGCATAGTCATCATTATGCTGCCAACACTTAAGAGAAGAAAAAAACATGTGGGTTATACCTAGAGGCAATTAGACTCTCCTCCTGGCAACGTTGCATAGGAGCTATTTAGGAATGCTCCATTTTGTACCGTTTCCTAAATGTCATCGTGTGACTGTAATGCTAACTGTATAAATACCACTGGGTTATATGTGTGGGTCGGTTGAATGCCGTAGAAAATGAATAAATAGAAGAAAAAAAACCAACATATGATCACCATGCGTTGCCCTCCATCTATCACCAACATGTCATGTCATGTTCCACGACCCGATAATGGTAACGCGCACTTCGAAAAATAACTCCAAAAAGAAATAACACTCATTGCGGCAATTCGGGATGTTGTGGTAGGCAAAAAAAGTTCACATCTCGTCTGGGGAAGAAAGAAATACATCTGTTGCTGAACAGAACATGAGTGCATTTTGAATCAGCGAGCAAAACCTTTTTCCAGCATACAAAACAAGAAAACAAGAAGTGTCCCCTTGTTATTATCGGAGTACATTTGAACCCACAAGACGTCACGTTGCTCTAGCTTTAAAGGGACACTAAGTAGTTTTTTTAGTAATTTATTACCTCAAATCAACGTCTTCATTCATAAATAAGTCCCCATTGGTGTACAATTATCTCTGTCAACAATCTCACTTATCCTCCTGAGCGAAGAATCACTTATCAGAATTTACATAGGACGGGCTCTATGGAGGCTTCCATGTCCTTCCGGTCTATGAACTGCCGAGAGGGACAAAAAGCACTCTGTGGTACAGTTAAGGCTGAACGCGTTTTCACTCAGAGCCAGCGTGACTGTGGAACAGAGAAGGAGCAGCGAGACACGCTTGTCACTTAAAAAACGATTTAAACATGAGAACATAATTCACTATCTTCAGTGGCGCAAAAAGTCAAGTACGTCTCGCTGCGGCCTGCGGGAAGGCAGGGCACGGGCGAGTCCATTCTGGGATTACTTGCACCCGATCGTAAATATATTAATTTATATATATATATATATATATGTATATATACAGACATCCCAAGTCTCCTGGAAGTTCCGGTAGTCTCCCGCAAATTAATAGCGTCTCCCTGATGTCCCTAACCCCCCCCCCCCCCCCCCCCCGTTGACAATCGCGAACACCCCCCCCAATATATTTACCTGACTTAGGTTAGGGTTAGGTTAGGTTAGGGTTAGGTTAGGGCTAGGTTAGGTTAGGGTTAGGGTTAGGTTAGGGTTAGGTTAGGTTAGGGTTAGGTTAGGGCTAGGTTAGGGTTAGGTTAGGGTTAGGTTAGGGTTAGGGTTAGGTTAGGGTTAGGGTTAGGTTAGGGTTAGGTTAGGGCTAGGTTAGGGTTAGGGTTAGGTTAGGCTTAGGTTAGGGTTAGGTTAGGGTTAGGTTAGGGTTAGGGTTAGGTTAGGGCTAGGTTAGGGTTAGGGTTAGGTTAGGGTTAGGGTTAGGTTAGGGTTAGAGTTATCGTATTTAGAACTCTCCGTTTTCGCTGTACACATAAGTAGCTGCTAGTTCAAGAGGACGTATTTAGCTCAAGTATTTTCAAGAAAGACGTGTTTTTCTTCTGTTGGTTTTATATGGGCTACGCAATCCCAGAATGGACTCGCCCGTGATGTGGGCAGGGCGTGATGTCACGCCCCGCCTTCCCGCAGGCCGCAGCGAGATGCTTCTCCCCGTCAACAATCGCCCAGCACCCCCCCCCCCCCGTCAACAATCGCCCAGCACCCCCCCCCCCCCCCCCCCCCCCCCCCCGTCAACAATCGCCCAGCAAGTCAACAATCGCCCAGCACCCCCCCCCCCCCCCCCCTCCGTCAACAATCGCGCAGCACCCCCCCCCCCCCCCCCCGTCAACAATCGCGCAGCACCCCCCCCCCCCCCCCCCCCCCCGTCAACAATCGCGCAGCACACCCCATACTGTTTATGGGGGCGCCAAAAGCCCAAAGCGATGGTTAACATAGCACCCCCCCCCCCCCCTATGGGGGGCGCCAAAATTGTTGCTGCATACCCCCCTGACACTGGGTAGTTGCACCCCTGACTGTCTTGCTCGAGGAGTAATTACTCATACATGCTCACACTAATGATTCAATGCAGTTTGAAGTTTGAAATAACGTACCCAGTGCTCGAAGTGGGCCGGTACGCACCGGTACGCCGGTGTAGGTAGATCGGCTCGCGGTCCGTCGTCTGCTGATTACGTCACACACACACATGTATAGGCCAACAATAATACAAGACGGTTAACTTGAAGACCTACAACTCTTTAACAGTTTTAAAATAATAAATACGTTGTGGGCCTATGCGGCGCTCGTAAAAGCCGAACAATGGGCCTACATGCGCTCTTAAAGGTTTGGAAACGATTCAACAAGACTAAATCTGTATTCCAATTACAATAAGTAGCCTACTTATCGGCCAACAATAATCAAATAAGGCAGTAAAAGTGGGCATTAAACTGTATAACTGTTTTGGAAAAAAAGGCCGACATATGCTATACATTATGCAGTGGCGCTCGGAAAAGGCTCTCAACAAAAAGATGAGCCACACATTTAGAAACAATTGCATGAACTATCTAAAAGGGGGGGGGGGGGGGGGTGCTGCACACACTAGTTACGCCAGTGTGTGCGACTATCGTTTTAAAAAATACTAAAGCGTTTTTTAAAGTTAGAAAGATATCAGATATTCACCCGATATTCACGCTCCGAATTACAGCGATCAGACACGGGGAACTAAAGCCGCGATCACCGGGCACCGCTTCAAGACTCACAGTATGCAACACAACGTCCTTTTGATCGATAACAATATAAATTGATCGAAACATTTCTTAACGATCAATGATCGATCATCTATTAATTATGCCCATCCCTAATATATATATATATATATATATATATATATATATATATATATATATATATATATATATATATATATATGTATATATTATATAGACGCCATTTCTTTAGCTTAAAGAAATGGCGTCTATCTATATATCTATCTATCTATCTGTCTGTCTATCTATCGTGAAAGTCGAATGCAATAGAGCGTAACAGTGACCGCCCCTTTTTAACAGCTCCGGTGCCGGAAGTAAATTTCCCATACATTTATCTCGTCCACTTTTCGTATAATCCTTATAAAAAGAGTATTAAGCCTTGAACCAAGCCAATCGTTCGTTATGGTAGTCGTGACCATATTATGTTTGATTCGGGATGAGTAGTTCCTCACTCGGTCAACTAAATCCGTTTTTTTTTTTTTTCTTCCGTTCTCCAAATTCTTTTTATGCCCGAATCAAACATAATATGGTCACGACTACCACAACGAACGATCGGCTTGGTTCAAGGCTTGATACTCTTTTTATAAGGATTATACGAAAAGTGGACGAGATAAATGCATGGGAAATTTACTTCCGGCACCGGCTTCCGGCACCATTATGTTTGATTCGGGATGAGTAGTTCCTCACTCGGTCAACAAAATAAAGTACCTTTGGCTTTTCTTCCGTTTTCCAAATTCTTTTTATGCCAGAATCAAACATAATATGGTCACGACTACCATAACGAACGATTGGCTTGGTTCAAGTCTTAATACTCTTTTTATAAGGATTATACGAAAAGTGGACGAGATAAATGCATGGGAAATTTACTTCCGGCACCGGAGCTGTTAAAAAGGGGCGGTCACTGTTACGCTCTATTTAGTTTGTCCGAGTGGCGTTGCTGTAGATGTGTGTGTGACGTAATCAGCAGACGACGGACACCGAGCCGATCTGGTAGCCGAGCCGATCTGGTACCTACACCGGCACTTCTACATTTTACCCTTTAGCGTACCGGCACTTTTTCTTGCGTACCGGCACTTGTCACAGGCTGCGGTCGTAGGTCCGCGGTGGGTTACGATCGCGCCCCCCCCCCCCCCCCCCCCCCCCCCGTCGGTCGTAGGTCCGGGGTCGGTTAGTATCCCCCCCCCCGTCGGTCGTAGGTCCGCGGTGGGTTACGATCGCGCCCCCCCCCCCCCCCCCCCCCCCCCCCCCGTCGGTCGTAGGTCCGGGGTCGGTTAGTATCCCCCCCCCCGTCGGTCGTAGGTCCGCGGTGGGTTACGATCGCGCCCCCCCCCCCCCCCCCCCCCCGTCGGTCGTAGGTCCGGGGTGGGTTAGTATCCCCCCCCCCCCCCCCGTCGGTCGTAGGTCCGCGCCCCCCCCCACGTCGCTTATATGTGAATAAGGGAGTACCGTACCGGCAATTATTGGTGGTGTCTGAAGACATGTTGTTATCATGTTGTCATAGCTTCTTGAATCTTGACTAATACCACTTGCCGTAGTTCGAAAACGCGAGGCACTAGAGAGCATAAATTCGTTTGAATGCAAAATACAATTTGACCACTAGATGGGGGAAAAAACTACTTAGTGTCCCTTTAACCGTCTCAAGATCCACCTCAACCCTGGCGTATTACCAGACCTAGGACTGCACTGATTTTCCTTTCTCTCTTTAATATAAACCTCATTTGTTCTGTGCTTTGTCTGTTGCTCTTTCTCTCTCTCTTTCTCTCTCTCTGTCCATTCGTTTCCACAGTCACTCGGTAAACCTGTAGTGTTTCCTCCTCCCTTGAGATCACAGTGGGAACACACACGTCATCCATCTGGATCACTGTCTCCATGTGACATGTCGTATCACCGTGGAGAAGCACAAACATGCTCGTGCTACAGTTGCAACGCCCAGCCAAGCAGAAAATAGAGGCCTGAAAAGAATACATACAAAAATGGGCCACAATAACCAAATATGAATTTGTACTGAACTCGGGCAAGAAGACACAAAATGAAGGACAACACACTAGAAAACACAGCAGCACACTAGACAGCGTTGTGAGTGAAATGTATTTAGAAGACACACAATCGCCCTCTACGCGATGTCATTCCACTGTCATTGTGCAACATGGGGAAATGGTATTGGATGTATAATGTACTTCAATCTAAATAGGTTTCTTAAAAGCACTGCACGTCATTTAAATCAAAGACGGATTTGATTTCCGGCCAGTTATGAGGTCGCAAGGTACTTTAGTGTAATTATACTATTATTGCATACTTAGCTGGCTGAGTTTATAAGCATAGGCTGAATTTAGCTTTAGTCTTTAGAGTCATTTGGCACAGTTGATTTTTGACAACTTCTGCTCCTGAGTTTATTTGTGTGTGTGTGTGTGTGTGTGTTTGTTTGTTTGAACACAGCAAATGAATCAAATATGAACGTTAAATTGACCGACTCCAGCACAAATGACATATTCTGTGAGTGAAGCAGAATGGCAGAATGTGAACAAATCCACCGCAGAGCGCTTACAGATCAAATGGGATGACAGCGTATGACATGAGTATGTGTGTGTCAAAAAGCACACGCACAAATAAAGCAACACAGGCAAATCTCATCGAAGTACATCGAGGAGGAGAAGAAGAAGAAGAAAAATCACACGGCGCTGCTGCTCGGAGCCAAGGCAACAAACATTGCCCGTGAAATGAGTTGACATTAATCACCCAGGCTGACTTTGTTTAGCTGTCAGGGAGGGAGAACCTAAGCCTTGACAAATGCTGCAGCTAATAGTGATCCTGACTCCTGGTGAAGTCCAACACTTAGCCTGCACGCAATTAAGTATCAATGATACTAGCGTGGACATGGACACACACACACGTACACACACACACACATGCACATATCTATCAACACACATGCACACACATACACCAAACATATCCACCCACACACACAAACGCGTGCACGCACACACACACACACACACATACATACACCCAACATATCCACACACACACACACACAACACACAGCTGTCACATTGTAAATCACTAGAGCAGAGAATGTAATTTCAACCTTGTGAAATACCACTGTTATGACAAGGGACTTTAAATTTAACGGTTTAATTTGAATTTATTAGATACCTGTGTCCGATCGGTCAACCGTCCGGCGCCAGTGTACATCAGGATTGGAGGTCATTTCCTCCCATGAGGTGTGTGTGTGTGTGGGGGGGGGGGGGGTGGGGGGGACCTTCTGGTGAAAGGGAGGAAGATTGTTAAACGACACGTTTATGTCCAAGTCCATTTGGTTAGCCAAAAAAATCCTGCCCTGTAGGACGGCAGATATTTTTTAATTTAGGCTCATCATTTTATTAATTTTGATTTAACTAGTGCAGTGTTAGTCGATGACTTGGCCTCCGGTATTGCTGCTTGCAGCTTTCTCGAGAACCGCTGATCCAAACTATTTCACACTCGACACTGCGCTTCCTCGGGTCCTCAGCAGTACACCCGCCAAGTGTGAAGTCGATTGGATGGTCCGACGGTTGCCGATAAAATCGAAGGACATACATACATACACGCACGCACACACACACACACACACACACACACACACACACATACACACACACACACACACATACACACACACACATACATACATACATACATACAGAGACTCCTTCCATTTTAGTGAGATGTTTTTGTATTTTCTTGTTCTGGTGTAAAGTGTAGTCAAAAGAGGCCACTGCAATCAGTCCTGACAGATTTAGAGCATGCTATGTGCCCTCTTTGTAGCAGACTATACCTGCCACTCAACTGGAAGAAGAAGAAGAAGAAGAAGAAGAAGAAGAAGAAGAAGAAGAAGAAGAAGAAGAAGAAGAAGAAGAAGAAGAAGAAGAGGAGAGCATGATTGCACATATGGAATGGTTTGTCATATGCCTTTAAATATCTCTGAGTAACCTGAGAAGGAGTCAGTTCAGTCTCCCCCCAGGGGCGCAAGACGATTGTGACCAGAATCCGGGCAGTAACTAACTACAGTCTCTGATAATGGCTCCTATTTAAATATCTAAGCTTTAAAATGAAGGGTTTGTAGATGAAGAACACAACTATTTGTCATATTCATATCTTTATCTTATTTTTACAGTATGTGACTGTGGAGTGTGTGTGGTTCATGGCTGGTTTACATTGCTCATTGATTGCTCATGCACCACAAGTGTGCAGCCCCACCCAGCCCAGAGTCCAATCAGTCTGACTCAGTCCAGGTGAGGCTGCACACTTGTGGTGCATGAGCAATCACGGCACCCAGGATAAACCAGCTATCACCACACACACTCAGGAGAGAGCCTCTGTCATGGCAGCATGTACCATCTGCTCGGCGTATACCATCGTGCCACCTCCAATAAATGCATCTTCAAATCAACATCTACCTGTGTCCTGTGTCGGAGGGCCCCAGAAAAAAACACTAAGGTGGCGTGTGGCAGGGGTAAACTGTGACAGTGGAGTTGTGCGGTAAAACCCCAGATGGGTGTTAGTCCTACTCTGTAATTTCTGTTACTGATTATTTAATGTTTCTATGGTATAAAATAGTAGTGGGAGAATCAGCTGCTCGCACCCTAACATGTCTTAGTTAGTCATCATGACTATACTACATAAACCTGGCTGTGTATATACATATTCATATTAGATCTATCTCAATCTGATCTGTCTCATGCACGTTCTCTCTCCCACACACACACACACACACACCTTCTCTCTCTCACACAATCACACTCACTCACTCACTCACACACAAACACACACACACACCTTCTCTCTCGCACACAATCACACACACACACACACACACACCATTAAAGACTTCCTTACAGGGCCCAGTGGGTCAGTCTGTTTGCCATTTGGGCTTACAGAACATTCCAGAGGTTTTTTGTGATACCGGCCCCCCCCCCCCCCCCTTAAAAAAAACAGACCTGCACTGAACTAAAGTACACAAGAGGGAGGAGAAATAAACAAGGGTGTCAAAGTCTCCCTGCAGTCATAATCACCTGCTGTTCAGGGGCTTACGGTCTGTCGCTAGGTCCTAAATATGTTTGCCAAAAAGCCGAAGATGGCATCTTCCACCTATTTGGGCCCCACACATTGCCTAGAAAGAGACCCCCACTCGGGGTACACCATATTTCCTCCTAATTCTCACTCATATCCCACCTAATCATCCCGTCCAGCCATCCACCCATGCATCCGGTCCACATTGCTAAGCTCTCTCTCTCACCTGCCAACCTCTAAAACCTTGGATCGCTCCACAAGCCCTTTTCTGCAAGCTCCTAAACATGCTGTGTGTGTGTGTGTGGTATATATTTTGTTTGTTATTCGGTTGTGCATGTCCTGTGTTGTTCAGCTTCACATAATCAGAGGTCTAAGGGAATCGGCAGCACTTTCTTGGAAAAACAACAATATCTGTAATCAAACGCCAAACAAAAGCAGAATGAGACGTGTGCATCTCTTGTCCATTCTGTACATGTGTTCATTCTGTACTGGCTGGGATTACACTATTGTATCCCCTTCCCTCGCTGCCTCTCTTGAGTTGCTTTTAGTCTTTACTGAACCAATGCTTTCATCTTCTCTCCCATAAGATTACGTCTATGCCAACTGGCCTGATGGGAATGGCGGTGAGAATGGGTAATAGCCTGAGACAAGCTCTGATTTGAAATCACACACAGTATATCTAGTGTGGTGGGTCAACATCTTTTATAATAACTAAAAACTTGTAGATCTAAGGCTATTTAGTCTTGATTTTTTGACATTTATATGCATATTTCCATCCATTTGGGCAAGGTACACTCATGAATACATTTATCATATTTTAGAACCCATCATTTTTATTATACAAAATGATTTCCTTCACCTTCTCTAATATAGTGCCCTGTTTCATTATTACAACTTTCATACTGCAAACCATTGACAATAATTGATTAAAGACTTTCATGGTGCACACTCACACATTTGGATGTCATTATTTAGTAGAAATTTGTGTTGATTACAATGAATACAGACTATATGCTTTGCAAAAACTGCACAGTGGACATAAAGATGAAGATTTGCAGTTACAGCTTTCAGCATGCTTCAAAGCATTGGTTTAGTCCCAGGAAACATGATAAATGTCCTTCGAAAAGCTGTGAAGCTGCATCAGGAGTCCAATATTTGTTGCTGAGTTGGACAATGATTGAACTAGCAAAACAGTAAATAGTCCCAAATATTTGTTTTGATGTTGTTGTTTTTTCATCTGTGTGTGATACCATTTGGTTGTAGTTTTGTGATAGATACTTTTGTTTCTGTTAATTGTATTGGCATTATAAACAGAAAGTGAAGTGAGAAATTGTGAACGCAATTGTGCCATGAAACGACAAAATCATGAAAGTAAACTAAACTGTACTAAAATGGTAGCACTCTACTACACTGTTGTGGCAGTGTAATTATGCCAGTGATCAAACACACATAATCCTCCTGATTCCTCCATCAATTTATTTCTCACACGATGCCACATACACTACATGTCAGCTGTTAGCTGTGGGTGTGAAGTGATGTTCGTGTGGTTATGCCCTGACAGCAGGGGAAGGTTAAAAAAAACAATAGTTATACGTGTTGTCATAATTAAATAACAATTATTACAAATTGCAATGTATGCAACATATTTTCGTTAGATGCTGCGTACAGACAACTGTACTATAAATGCCATCAGAGTCATTTTTATGTGACTTGTTAAAGGAAGTAAAAGCTAGTCCCCGCCCACTACAACATTTATAAAATGTGTGCTTTTGTCGCACAACTGGGAGACATGTTTTTTCATTTAGGGGTGGGGCTCTGTTGCTCTTCATGATTTCAGTAGCTCCACTCACTACAGTGAGATTTTGAGGGTGTAGCCAGAATGCTAGATGTTATCTGGTAACCCAAAACTGCCAGTAACAATTAGCCCATAGAGGGCAATTTGAGTTCATATTTACATCTTATCCTACTTTTAAAAACTGTGTAGATTAAAGTCGGAATTTAGACCTATGTAACCCACGACATCACGTTTCATCTAAAATAAGTTGCTTTCGGGTTTGGTTTTTCTTTACAGGTAAATACACAAGGATTTTCCCATACCTAACTAAGCATACATACTAAAGTCAATCCCTCAATATGCAAACACTTTATACACACTCACAAAGCAATCTGAGGTCAAGCATACCAGATTGAGACTAACACATTAGGATGTCGCTAATCTCTCCGTGTTAACCGGCGTGGAAAGAATAGGAAATGGTCGGAGCGTCCTGCTGTTGCTTATCCTCCACCAGCAGGTCCGCCAGGCTCATCAGAGGAGGTGGACACAGGTGGAGGCCTGGAACAGTGTCACCAGCCATGCTTCGAGCAGAGAGGAAACAGCCCGGCTCAGTCAACGGGGGTTGGATTTAGCCAGTTAAGTAAATGTCAGCCAAATTCCTTTTTTTGTGTCTCTTTTTTTTTTTCTTCTTCCTCCTCCTCTATCACAATAACAATATCACAGACTGTTCTGAGGACAGAGGAAGCAAGCAGTACGGGGAGTAACTGGAGTAGGAGTGGAGTAGAGAATATCTGAGCCACCTGTGAATCAGCCGGAGAGAAGGAAACCACAAGAAGAGTAGTGACATTTGCAGGGATTCGGTAAAAACAAATACAAAAATAAATTAACAGAATGTTTAGTGCAAGTTTGAATTGTTTAATAAAGAAGGAAGCAGAGGCTGTCTCTGACAATGTGGCTAAACCTACTAAACCTTATTAGTTTTAAGCTTGCTTTGTTTAATTTTGTATTGACAAACTAGTTTGTCTTCAATAATGAGAAGTTCGATTTGGATGTTCCACAAAAGATTAGCAATTAGGATCCATGGCTAGCGACTTAGAAACAGGAAAGACTTTTTGGGTCACTCACTCACTCATCAAGTCATTCATTCAGTCACTCAGAAACTTACTCACTCATAGATATTCACTGTTAACTGACTCGCATAGACAATGCCTCGCTTGCAAAATAAACCAAAAGCTGGCATGAATTTATTTTTTTATTTTTACAGGGCTGTGGCCTTTTTGGGATGCCCAAGGCAGTTGCCAACTTTGCCTAATTGCTGAGTCCCACTGCCCATTTCCTTACAGTCCCAACCTTTAAGCCCATCCCTCTCATGTTAAGGGTCAATTATTTTCACACTAGTGCTGAACCTAAACATTTGGATATTTGTTCGTTAGGTAGGTATTCAAATCTCAATTTAGGATTCGAACAATAAATAAATATGTAAGGGCGCAAAACAGGCCGAGAACGCTTCACGTCAACGCTTCACGTAGCGTTGACGTAACGGTAGCCTTGACCAAACATGGGATGACCGAATGTTAGTTTTGTATTTGGATATTAGAACATTATTCAGATACTTTGGTAGCACTGACAGAGAAAGACTTTAAACCTACTGGTTGTAATAATAATAATATGTATTAAATGTTCTAGAGTTCTCCCCATTTTGCTTTCCATGATGGCGCTACGACTAGTCAGTTGCGGCCATAGAAATAAGAGATAGCAACAAACGGGGGGGTTAATGGTTTTAGAAGGGTTTTACTAATGAATGTATTTAGCAGCTACTTCAATGTTTGAACGTGGCCAAAAGATACCAAAAAGCTCTACCTACTAATAATAACGTGTTTGTTAATTTAATAAACATGTAAAGAACAGGTAGCAATGTTTTTTCCTTTTGTGTGATTTCTCTTCGGATGAATAGCAGTAGTCGTGCACTGCCATGCAATGTCGTCAAATCTTGTTCAATGTTCAAACCACCTATTTGTTTTGTGATGATTGGAAGTAGGCCTACTCTCACACTATGGAAGCAGTGTGTCTTCTGAAACTTTTAGGCTACATTGAAGCTCTGCTATAACCGAGTCAGATTGACAGCCACTGACGACCAACGCAGCAATCCTATGTGATATTGTAGTTTTGCGTTATTAAAATTACATTGTAGAAATGAAAAGGAAAAAATTATCAGTTGATAAAAACACAATTTTGCCTCAGTGGTCGCTCTGATTCAGGCAGGGAAAGATACGCACTATGAATTTACCTTTTCTTCTCTGAATATTTGTTTGGAAAACCTAACGATTATCTGAAGCCTGAAATTATGTTTTCGGCCAGCCGTATTGCATACATTTGCATATTTACCCAATATGTGTTCAATCTACTTGCACCAGAACAAATAAATGCACATTACCAACTCCAGATTCCCGGGTATTATGGAGAGGCTGTCTCCCTTACGGATGTAATGATAGGAAGATGGTCAAGTAATGCATATAGAATTATCTGGGTTCCTGCCAAAAGAGATTAAACATCAAAAAACACTTTCTGTGAGGAGCATATTGTAGACTGTCTCCTGAATCTCTTTAACACTGTCTATTGTGTCGATATCCACTTCTCTATCCATTCGTTCACAGGCCACTCTAAGAAGATCCATTGTCCGCAACCCATCCAAAAACATAATATTCTTTAAGTGGGCCAATAAACTATCTATAATAATCCTTCCAAGCTTGTTCCCCAGATCACTTTCAATACACTTTTCTTAGTATTTACCAACTTGTGAATTAATTAATAGTTAACCACTATATATATATAATATAATTATCTGGCCTACACGCACATCATTCCACGCTGAGCTCTGTGTTAGCAGTGATGCCCATTAATCGACTCAATTACAGGACCATTTGACGAGCCAAAGGCTAAGCAAATCGTATAGTAAAGGAGCTCTGTAAAACACATTGTGCATTATAATGAGGGTTGTTTTTTTCTTCTCTTGCTTGATGATGTCCCCCCCCCCAGCCAGGACCATATGAAACAACAGTGGAGGGGGTAGTAGACTGTCATGAGAGAGCTGGATATTCCACAGTAACACATTAACCTCCACATTAACCTATAGCTTTAAACTCCCGAGACATTTGCTCTGATAGAGGAGGGGGAGGAAACAGGGGGGACGACACTATCCACCTCCGCTCTGATAACTAAAGGGTAAAGATAACTAGAAATGTGCATTTTCTGAAGAAAATACGTGTGGTTGCATGAGCTTACTTACTTATAAATGGTAAATGGACTGCATTCATAGAGCGCTTTTCAGACCTGTGGCCGCTTTACAATTATTGCCTCACATTCACCCATTCATACACACATTCGGCGGCTGATCATTTAACTTTGACCACAAGTTATAGCGCCCCCTGTGGTCAAAGTAGTACTTAGCTTTCTGGAGACCTGCTTACGCATGGTTTCTCTATGTGTACCAAGACAACTCTAAGTTGTTCACCTTTGGAGTGGTTGAAGTCAGCGTTTTTAATGCATTGACTTCCATTATAAAAAAAAGCTTGGTGACAGCTATTTTTGACACCAAACTCCACAATCCACATTACCACATTACCCACATTACCAAGTTTTAAGTCCCTGGGCTACTCTGAAGCGGATTTGTGATTTAATAATGCCGGCTCATTTGCATATTCATATTTGCGCATAACTCTGCCATTTTAACTGAATCAAAAGAACAAAAAGTAACTTTTGGTCAGGACCTTCAAAGGACCATGTGTACCAAATTTGGTGTCATTTGGATTTTGATTTGGTTTTTTCAAGGTTTTTTAAAACTTTCAGGGTACAGAAAAATCTATCCAGATGGACAATATGGGTACTTGAGGTAAAAAGGTTCAGCATGTCAAATAAGGCCCAGATAAGTAAAAGTAATAGCCCACTGCACTGATATATGCCCGATTTTTTGCCATTGGTTTGGTGTTGATACCTCAGAAAAAGTAAGAGGAGATAGCTCCCGAAAATGAGGCGGAAGAATAATAATAAAAAGAAACATGATAACAATAGTGTGTATGGTGTGTACATATTAGGACATCGTCAGACCTCAGCATCAGATCAGGCAATACAGCTTCAGGTCACTGGGGGAAAAGTAAATTAGGTCTCGGTTGTAATATGGCATCGTGTCTCATTCAAAACGTATTAGGACTCGGACAACACAGCCTCTGACAAAATGGTGTCAGAGAAAACGGTAATCACACAAAAAGTTGTCAGTCAGACAACATGGACTTAGACTACTACACGGCATCAGACAAAATGTCAAAGCATAAGGTATTGGACAAAACTGTATATCAAACTTGAATGTTCCCACCATGGATGTACACTTAACTATGCAAACTTAATATGGGTAAATTACTTAACAATGCGCAATAATATGTGCGTCGTGAGCTTGTTATGAGTGTACTAAGTCATGTCAGGTGGGGAGCCCCTTGATTTTTGTTATTGTTGTCTTTCCCTTTAATTTGGGATAATTGTTTTTTTTTTTTCTTTTTTCTTTTAGTGCAATAGTCAAGTTTGTGTTTTCCCTGTTGCACAATGGTGTTACCTTCTAATGCGTTGTCTCTCAGTCTGACCTCGGCACTGAGAGAGACAGGTACGTTGATACGTTTATAAAGTTTATAGTGTTGATGTGCTAAAATACAAACTGCTGTTGTGTATTCTATAGTAAATCCACTTATGGTCAAAAAACGTGGTTATTTCAGTTTGAAGTTAGATACATTGACTATTTGTATTATTATAAACTCAATAGCTCATTTTTTTCAGATTAGACTTGTTTTAAAGAAGCGAATATTGAACGTCAAACTAAAACCACCATGGTCAAAAACATTAGCAGTAGGCCTACTATATAGCTAGCATTTCACTTTGTATGATTCTCCTAAACTCCTAAAATAATGACCAAAACCAGTAAAACCTCACAAGATAAGCGTAAGTGGATTGACTATCGGACACAACAACAGCCGTTAGTATTTTAGTACATAAACACTATAAACTTTATGAAGTTATCAACGTACCTGTCTCTCTCAGTGCCAAAGTCAGACTGAGAGCCAACGTGTCAGCAGGCAACACCATTGTGTGAACAGGGGAAACAAACTTGACTGTTCTTATTGCACTCAATGAATATGACATACATCATTCGACATACTTTTATATGATGCTATAAAACCAAAATTAAGTAAAATTATCCAAAAATAAAAGGGAAGACAACAATAACCTGACATGACTTGGTACACTCATAACAAGCTCACCCCATGCATATTTTTGCATATTTTTGCGTATTGTTAAGTCATTTACCCATACTTTTATATTTGCATAGTTAAGTGTACATCCATTGTGGGAACATTTGAGTTTGATACTGTTTCTTTTGACACCGTTTTGTGCAATGCCGTGTTGTGTGACGCCGTGTTGCCTGACTCTGAACTTTTTGTGTGATACTTTTCTGACACCGTTTTGTTGGAGGCCATTGTGAATGAGACACCGATGCCGTACTGGACAACAACCGAGACCTGAATCACTTTTCCTGATGCTGAGGTCTGACAACATCCTAATATGTACCTAATATGTGGCTTGCTTTGCAACCACACTAATTAGGACCCCAGTTAACACAAGGATGCACATTCTCCTCTCCATTCTCGTCAGTTCAATGCTAATTTACTCCCAGCGGGGGTCATTCCAGCGTTCTTGGGGAGTAAGCTAGGGGTCATCCACAACACAAAACCATCATCATCGTTGCTCATATTTGGTACATTTCCGCAGGAAGACAGTGTATTGTAATCCTGACTTGATTATTGCATGCCAATAAGTACATGTTAAACGGCTCCGTTTAGCTCAGACACATACAGAGAGCACTTGCCAATTAGGAGTAAGTAAGAGGGGGGGCTAACAATGGAAAATGCATAATGGATTAGGCCAGGTTTGCAGGCTGCATTTTAAGCGTGTTCTCTGGTACACACATACACACACACACACACACACACACACGTGGCAATAGCAGCAGAGACGTTAAGGTGGGAATAAGAGTGGAGGTGAACGCCCACCCTGAAGCTCTCATTGACACGCATGATATCGATAAATTAAGCAACACTAATGTGCGTTCTGCTGCTCTCTTCCCACCACCACCACCAGGAATAGATAATCTAAGGATTCGCCCCGCTGTTGGTGGGATTAATGTAATAACAGGGGAGTAGGCAAATGCTCGGGCGATAAGCAGAGTGAATAAAATACACAAAATAATAGGATCCAACTGAATATTGTAAAAAAAAAAAATGAAAGCAGCCTGCAGAGAACATTATTTATTGATCGCTAAATCATTCAAATGTTTGCAATGTGTAACCCTTTTCTAACCTGTGTTGGATTTAAGACAAAGGTATACGAAGCGACAACAACCAAAAATATAAACAGCGGATTGGAGGGAACTGACGTGTGTCAAAAAAAGTTGGTATTCACCACGACTGCCTCCAACATGTTCCCGTAAACACGCAGATGTTGAATGGGTGGAGGATGTCAGAGTGAAAAGTTACAGCGGCTGGTGCCAAGATACACAACATTTGGAAATAGACACACAGGTACACACCCTGTGCTGCCACCAGCTACTGGCACATGGTGAAGTGGACTTGGCACTCGAGCGATGGGAACAGATGTTAATCCAGGACAGATAATTACATCAGTGAGCCAGCAGACATTTTTTCACTTAATTTCCCACTTTAGAAAGTGTGACTACCCCCCAAAGGGACCCTTCCGACAAGATGCCCCTGGATAGGCTTCCTGGGAGGAGGTCTAAGCACTTTCAGCAGGGGGTTCTGATAACTGAATAATACTGTGGCCACTGTATGATATGGGGATATGGGGCTCGCTCTGTGTGTGTGTCAGTGCCAGTTAGTGCTGCTAGTTGGCAAGATGGTGTCTTGTTTGTGTGTGTGTATGTGTGTGTGTGTGTGTGTGTGGGGGGGGGGGGGTAAATGGTACATGCTCTGCTGTTTTGTGTACACACCTTTAAAAAAAAAAGGAACAGCAACATATTACTCCACAAAATATTTCCATTCCTGAAATAATTACATAATCTAATTTGGATTACTGCTTGTAATCTGGCACCAATTTTATTCATCAAGCTCAATGTTAAGGAGAGGAGGACGTAAACGATTTTGAAATGTTTCTCTCTAAAACTAAGTTATACCTCACCTCCCCCTTTAACCCACTTTTGACCTTTTCAAATGGAGGTTGCTAATGCAATTCCATCTTTTATATTGCCCGGCCCCAGAAAATGACTGTCTGCGTGTTACCAAATTACTCCCACTGGTAAGCTAGCTGCAATGCTCCCCTTTTTTAGCTAACTGCCTGGCTGGATCGGGTAATAGCAAATAACTTCAGTATACTCCAACTCCGGCATCAAATGATTCTTCATTATTGTCTATCTGGAAAGCGGTAAGTAGGTTAGACGAAAGGAGGGACAATCTATCAACATCTTTTACTTGTAATTATAGGGACCCCTCCCTTCCCAATCCGCATTGGCTTTGGGTCGAGCTCTCCAGGACAATGGTGGCTTCTAGGCACAGGTCACAATAAATCTCATCTTGAATTGAGTTAACATGTTCTGCTACATTGCTTAATGAGCTGAGCTAGTGACTGCCGGCCATGCTTCTGTGCGTGATGGATGGGAGGCAGCGGCTTTACTGCATTCACAGACAGGGCCCTAAAAAATGGACAGGGCTTCTTTCAGACAACCTCACCCCCCATACAAACAAATGGGGGCTCTTCTCTGTTTCCACAACGTTCAATGAAGTAGAGAGTGTGTGTGTGTGTGTGAGTGTGTGAGTGTGTGTGTGTGTGTGTGTGTGTGTGTGTGTGTGAGTGAATGTGTGTGTGTGTGTGTGTACGCGCGTGCGTGCGTGTGTGTAAACATGTTGGTGGTGGCCATGTAGGGAGGAAGGGCAGAGAGCTGCATTAGGGAAATTTACAGTGCGTAAGACATTAGATAATTCATGGGCTGGAACGGTGTAATAAATAAAAGCAGTGCTCGAAGGTAAATACGTTGTGCCGACGAGTGTCAAACTGGGGAAAAGACCTTCTGTGACCTCCACAAAGCAAACAGTACCCATAATAAGACCTCCCCCATCCCCAGCCGGTCTGTGACCTTCAGGTGTGAGTTCAACTGTGCAACACAATGTGACACCTGGGGAATACTGAAGACGTTTAGTCACGCATGGATAATTACGGTTGAAACTCATGCATGCCCTTTCTCTGAGAGGTACTGATTTTGAACCTGTATCCTCCTTGAGCAAGATGGCTAACCCCCTACCTAGTGGAAGTCGCTTTGGATGAAAGCCACGATGATGGCGAGTAGGTGATTAGGTATTATTAAGGCCGCTGACCGCTACCAATCTTGTACTCATCGTTTCCACAATTTCTTTGGAAATTGGCTTCCTTTACTTCCCTGTTTAACTAACCCCTGATTTGATCTTGTTTATGCAACCTCCAAAGTTCAAATGAAACCTTGAACCATGTCAGTGCTGGACTATAATTAAGTGCAGGGGCCACTAAAGTGTGGGAAATGAAGTGTACAGTATTGAGCAGCCAAATAGCCCTCTGCCATCGATTCTGTGCGGGAACTTACTTTAATGTCCTTGGAAAGTGCAGCAGGTAATCTATTGAGTTATTAATCTCCGAAGGACCAGGGCATGCAGAGGCAGATTGTGATACCCGCGGGAATTTCCGTTTAATGCAAGGCTAAAAAAAAAAAATGGTGGTAGAGATTTTTAGTGTTAATCAACAATCTAGTCCTTGTATACTTTAGTGCATTGACTTTAGCTGTGGACATAGGAGGAGTGAGTGTGGCTTGGTGTCAATGGGAATTTGCCATATTGAGTCAGCAGCAAAACAAAAGGGAGCAAGAGAGAGAGAAAGAAAGAGGGGGGTACAAAGAAACAGCGAGAGAGAGAGAGAGAGAGAGAGAGAGAGAAAGCAAGCAAGAAAGAAAGAGAGAGACAGCGAAAGAATGAGAAAGCGAGAGAGGAGTCACATGTAGCGGCATTGCAGATCTATAGTTATAGTTAACAAGTTAACTATGCAATTCTCACACAAAGAACACACTCCCACACAAGCAAAAACACACAATGCGATGGTCCACGTATAGTGCAAATGATACATCTCACGTGATAATGTTTAAAAAAAAACACTGCACCCCGAATGGCTGATGGCGCTGGACGCGGACATTTCCTGGCTTGGGATCCTGTGACGATTCCATTGGTTGGAGAAGGTGCAGGTGGTGTATGAGTCCTGGCAGTTAAGCATGAGCAAATCTCCCACTTCGGTTGGCTAGCTAGAGACCCACTGGAGATGGCACTATACCACATATGCGTTTAATCACTGGGGGGGTAGTGGGGGGCGGTGGGGTGATGGATGCCTGATGGATCCCAGCCCGGGCCTGGCAGATTTCTTTTATTTATTTTTTCACAATGGTGCACCGTTGGTCGAAGCACATTAACCTAAATGATCATTGGAGGAAGCGGAAAGAGAACAGGAAGTGAAATAGTGAAGCAGAATGTGTGTGTGTGTGTGTGTGTGTGTGTGTGTGGGGGGGGGGGGGGGGGTGTCATACAACAGATTGTGCCTCCACGTCCCCAGGGGTCAGGCATGGATATTTCTTCATCTTCTTCCCAGGTCCCTGGAGAGAAGCAAGGCCTTGTCCACAATATGGCACCTTTTTATTAGGGCTATGGCTGCTGCTGCTCTTGCTAGTCTCCGATGGCATGTAAGGAGGAATTAATATCGTGTTGTATCTCCCCTCCCTGGGAACATCCACCCAATATGTGACATTGTAGACCCTTATGTGTGGAGCCTTCTGGAGCACAGCACAAGGCCCCCGTGACAAAATTGGCTCGCGCTACTCGTCAAAGGAAGAGAGCGTGTTCAAGGACAAGTCTTCAGTGCCAAGTTGTCTTGCAAAGTAGCAGAGATGGTGGCTTCAGCTTGAACACTTGACAATGTAATTCCAATCAAAGACCATGACCTTTGACCACCATTATCAAATAATTGTATTGAATAGTGCATTCATTTGTTTGTTTGTCTTCCAATTCCTTCAGTGCTTGATGTATGAACACGGGCAAGTGGCATGCACTCAACAGGAGGCTATTCTTTGGCGGGACTGTACACTTTCTATATGGTACAAAAGAAGCTTGTGTTTTGATCACAATACACTTGTAAAATAGCAAAAACACATGCCGAACAATGTGTGTAAATGCCAAGACGGTATGCTAATCCCACCTTACTGTTTGTTTCTTAACAAATCAACATCGTGCCATTTCTGAAAAGGATACCATGTAAATCTGGCCGGAGCCTCTATTCTAATGTCAAGTGAAGCCTGTCGTTTCTGACCGTTTCATGCAAATTAAAGTGTTATCACCAGGCACACTCTCTCTCCAGCCAGGATACTGATGGCTTTGAGTTGCGTGGTGGTGGTGGTAGTGGAAGGTATTGCTTCAGAAGGAAGAAACAGAGAGAGAGAGAGAGAGAGAGAGAGAGAGAGAGAGAGAGAGAGTGCGAGAGCGAGAGAGAGAGAAAACACGGTTTGTGACCGAAAGTAACTTGTTATTCCCATCAGCAGATGACACTTAATTAATTATGTTGTTTAATTTGCTTCGTGTTTCATGCCCCCCCCCCCCCCCCACACACACACACACACACACACACACACAAAAGCAAGTATGTGTGCTTGTGTACATGTGTGCTTCTTTGTGCGCTTGTATCTGTGTGCGTCTATAGCAGAGGAGACGCACAGGAAATATGACACTCGCTATTTTTGTAATCGTATTAGGGGAATTTACACATCAAAACCAAATGCTACAAATCCTCCGGCCAGGCTTTTTTGGTTTGCTGTGGTGAAAAAAACTGAGGTTCAAGCACTGCTGAATATTTGCAAGCCATTGGCATAGGGCTAAATTAATGGGAAACAGGATTTAGAATTTCAGGTCAAAGTAGGCACCATTAGAGGGGTATGTCATGTGAGTACACAAGTACACAACCTTTGGTTCATAATCTCATTAACTTCATTAAAACCCCACTGTTTTAGAGTTGTCATTAAAAGTTGGCAGTATTTAGGAAACTCTGAGTATACCGGTATATACATCTCTACAGGCATTTGAAATAATTTTTGTTTGACGTGATTATTGAGTGCTGGAGGATTGGTTCAAGTTTCTTTGAGTTTGAAACTACACAGGAAACTTTTTGAAGACTAAAGTGTTTAGAAACCCCATTAAACTTTACCATTTAAAAAAGGCTCTTAAGCAGCGAGAGCTAATTATGGTGAAAATCTATAAAAAAAAAAAAAGGCAGTTTGCTGTGTGCAATCAGCCACACGGTAAACAACAAACCTGTATGTGACAACCTGGGGTGTTTTTATTTTACCATTAAACAAGGTTAGGGTCACCTCAACGACCAACACAAAGCAGCTTGGTCGCTGCATGTTGGCTCAATTCAACATTCATCTTTAACCATACTTTCATGAAGGTCACGGGGGTCCGCTTCCTCCACTCCCTGCCATAATGGACCCCCGGTGGCATTATGCTAGTGCATCATCAATCTTTCATTCGCTCTCTTAATCTCGTATATGCGAGCCATTATGCTGGGGGACGGCCATTGAGTGCTAATGAATGAAAGCGAACGATTGAAGTCTTTCACAGGTATTTATGGATCTTAGGCTAATTAATGAAAAATAAAGGTTGTATTGTCTCCCGTTATATCCAATCATTAATTCTGGGCCGGAGCCTTTGTAATCATTCTACCTCGGAGAGAGCGCAAGGCCGGTCCCCTTGTCGATTATTGCAATTCAATTTACCATATTAATTATAGCCACTGCTCGTGGCTATGTTCCTTCATCTACACATTGGGTGAACATGCCCCTGTGTGTGTTTTTTCCCCCTTCTCTTAACATGTTTGCTTATCTGGTAACTCTCTCTCTCTTCCTTAGGGCCTTGCTTGTACTGTGTCGTTACCGTGCGATGGGGTTATCTCCACAGAATGCTAATTTACATCCTAAAGCCCCCCAGGTCGATGCTGTAGGTGAGTGGGCATCTCTACAGGGGGGAGCTCCCGGGGTTAATCCTTTCTATAAGTACTAATCATATCAATGATGCCACCCATGGGAGATCAGGGTCACTTACAATGGGCTTCCTACTTGGTTGTAAAGGCGCCGTCTTAAATAACAATGTCTGAGGGATTTGGGGAAACCCGTCCATCTTATTTAAAGCTGCATGAGCCGCTGGGTTGAAATTGAATGAAAATCATGGCGACAAACGTTTTGATATGAGTTAAGTTTGATTGAATCTGCGTGTCTGAAATGAATGTGCAGAAGAGATCATTTCAGATTTAAAATAAAGTAATATATTATTGTATGACATTTCATGCATATTATCGTACATTACGTATAACTGTTCAAACTGGATTTTGAGCATTATTTCGTTGGTTCTTTTGTAACTGCAGCCTATAAGCCTCTAAGCCTATATCTGAAGTGGTATCAATCAGCCTATGTAGTGCAGTAGCAGAGCTAGATGATAACTGCTCTAAAGCAATGCAGATATACAGTATATGCTGTTTAGTTAATTTGCAGATTATGAGTTTATGAAGAAAATGGAATAAGGGACAGACCATCAACCAACATACAGATCTCATTTGGTTTTGTCAAAATCACAGTTTCAGCAGAAGAAAATATGTTTAAATTCTTAAAGGGATATTCCACCAGCACAGCCATCTTTTATTAACTAGAGCTGGACATTACGGGAACTTGTTTGCATCCGGCTGAGAGAGCGGCTGCCATCACATTTCACGTAACACATTTCATGTAACTATTGATCATTGTAAAACAGTGGTTAGCTGTAACATATGACATAAAAGTATATGTATGTCCTTATTTGCATTTCAATTATAGGGCTGAGCCCAAAAATGTGGATATTCATTTCGGAAGGTAGGTATTTTCAAATCTCAATTCTGGATTTTAATGCTTTCTTTTTTTTAAATGAAAAGACACCTACCATCCAGTGTGAGAACCGGCAAGACCGACAGAGACAGACATTAAACTAACTAGTAATAATAACAATAATAACAACAATAATAATAATAATAATTATTATTATTATTATTATTAATAATGATAATAATAATAATAATAATAATAATAATAATAATATGTATTAAATGTTCTAGGGTTCTCCGCAGGATTTTGTTTTCCATGGTGGCGCTCCCACTAGTCAGCTGCGGCCATAGAAATAAGAGGTTGCGGCAAGCGGGGAGGTTAATGGATTTAGAAGGGTTTTAATAATGAATGTAGGCTATTTTGCAGCAATTTCAATGTTTGAACAAGGCCAAAAGATACTAAAAGCTCTACCTACTAATAATAATGCCGGGTTGGTAATTTAATAAACATGAATAGAACAGGTAGCAATATTATTTCCTTTTATGGTGATCCGTCACCCACAATAGTGCCTGTGTGATTTCTCTGCGGATGAATAGCACTAGTCCTGTCGTGCCATTTCATCAAAACTTTGCACAATGTTCAAACCACCTATTTGCTTTGTGATAATTGGAAGTAGGCCTACTGTAATACTATGATAACTGTAGAAATGAAAACGAAAAACAATCAGTTGATCAAAATGCGATTCTGCAGCAGTGGTCTCCACCGGCTCCGATTGAGTCAGGGTAAGATACGCACTGTGAATTTACTTTTACTATTCTGAAGCTTGAAATTATGTATTCGGGCCAGCCCTATCAATCATAATAAAGTAATGAATTACAAGCTTTGTATCAATACACAATTTTATTTCCCATAGTTAGTTGCCTACCATATTACCAGCAAGTATCATTTAAAGAAAGCCTACAGAGAAAAGACATTCCAACATGGCGTTGAAACTCCTATCATGATAATATATGCATGGTCTGTAAGAGTTGACAACGGAGATTGTGCCACGTCGGCCGGTGGGTTTGTATCCTATCATGGACTGGTCTATGCCATCTTCTGTAGCTACCGCAGACATTGTAATCCTCATCTTCACAGTATAAATGCCAGAGAGTCATGAGCCTGCTGTGGTTCGGTTTTGCTAATACTAAATGAGTAAACTCTAAAAAGGTATTTTAGTAACGGCAATACTGCATAAACATCACCATAAACCTATTTGCAAACTTCTGTGCTGCAATCTCTACTTTATTCATCGAATGAGCTGAAAGTGCACAAGTAATGGTAATACTGCTACTAATACTAATAATAGTAATTTATAAACATAGCCTAAAACGTTGTCAAACATCCATGCAGTGACACTTTAGTACTTGAATTTGCCTGCTGTAAGATTTCCTCTTCGGTGTATTCTGGCTCGAATAAATATCCACCATTTCTTCCACTCAGTAAGACTTGGCTGAAGTTATAGTCCTCATTTGATCCATAGATTGGTCTTGATTGCTAACACCCATTGTAAAATGTTGCATAGCTCTTCAGGCTAACAAGGCAACTGAATCTCACGGAGCCAAACTCCAAGCTGATTGGCCAGGATGATTTTGCTGGGAGGGGAGGACTCAGGGCACTGAAAAAGTGCTTTCAGTGTTTTGAAAACCTGGAAGTCCCTGGAAAAAGCCATTTACCAGGACTTTCCATGGAGTGAAAACAGACATATTTTGATCCACAGAACGCATTTCTAAGGAGTTTTTTTCATTTCTAGACGTTTGTTAGGCAACTTGGAGACCATTAAAATATTAAAAATCTGTGGAAGGTCCCTTTTAATAATGTTTTGTTAGAACCGTCAGTCAGTAAGCCTCACTAGAAGTTAACCGACTAAATCAAAACTTTCAAAGTCATTGCAAAACTAAATGCCGGAAAGATATTTTTGTCCTTGAAAAATGGAAATACCACACCCGACCCTGTTCAAATATTAATGAGCAGCTCATAAACTCCTGTGCTTTCCTGTGCACGAATAGCCTAAAACAATCCTCATTACCTAGCTCAGGATTTTACGAGCTAACACAAAACAGTTAGTGCTGTTGGGGCAATTAAACGGTCGGTAGCCTGATTTGTATGAACCCGCTACTACCGCGCCTCGAGGTAAATCCAATCCAAGCTGCGAAGCTACAAACCATGTGTGATGTTTTTGGGGGGGAAGGGTGGGGCGGCTGTGGTGGGTTGTGATACCCGAGGGCCCCCGTTGCTTCGGGTCGCTCCTTGCTCAGTGCAGTCCGGACTTCGACCTACCCCACTTCATTTTAGAATTTGTTTTCCCTTCCCTTTTGTCGGCTTGTTCCTGTGTCGCTGGCACTGCTGCCCAGACCCCTGTTGGCTCCCAGGGTTGGAGGCAGATGGGCCGGGGCTTTTTATGTACTAATCAAGGAGGAATTTGCTCCCTCACAGACATGCCACCCCCCTGAACCGTGCGCTTTGTCACATTCATTATTCATCTTCTCGGCCGAGGTGATCCGCTGCAAGAGAGAAGAAGTGGTGGTGGTGGCGATGGGGGGGGGGGGGGGGGGGGTGCTGGGGTAACAGGCGCTTGTCGTTCCGTCTCTCTCGCTCTCCCTCTCTCACTCTGTCTCTCTTCCAGCTTGTCCCCCCCCCCCCCCACCACCCTGGCCCCCGACAGGAGGCTCTCAAATAACGTCTGGGTCAGACCCTTGTGTTCCATTCCACCTTGTGTGTGTCTCTCTCTCTCTCCCCCTTCTTCCTCATCCCCCCTCCCCTGTCATTCCCCACCACCCCCCTCCCCACTGTTGAGGACCACGGGACACACCTCCAGAACTGTGATGGGCGAGTGCAGAGGGACTACATTAGTAGACTACATTAGTAATTGAATGAGACGCTTGTAACAGCTGGGGTTATTACAAGGTCAGATGAATGATAATTGCATGCATTGGATACATTAATCGGTTACCGTGGAACCCTGTTCTGCTTGTTTGTATTTTAATTTTACTAATTGAGTAGGAGTAAAAAATATATGCATACAAAAAAGATCATTGCCGCACCACCAAGATTTTGCAACCATGGTGATGGTTATGTCGACAATGGGGCATGCTGGGGATAAAAGCCGACAAATACTACGAATATTTCCTCTCATCAAAATAACTGTGTGACTACAGGTGAAAAAAACAATTAAGGGAGTGAACTACTACTGTAACAACAACAATCAGCAGGACAGTATCTCCCCTGGAAGTGATGAGCACTACAGGGGGATCAGGTCAGGGTTCCAGCTTAACCGGGTCACACACTTTTCAAAAAGACACCTGACCCCTAACTCCTCCTGGCAAGCTGCTTGTGGACCTGCAGGGTCAACACTGCCCGCTGTTCGAGGTGTGTGCTTGGGTACCTGCCGAGCAGCACTTTAAGGGGTTTAAGTGTCCATTAACCATGTCATTGAGAGTCCATTAGTTCCTTTGATAACATTGGATGAATTATTTCAGGACGAAAGCAAGTCCACATCTAATGCAAATGTTTTGTAACGTCTTTAAAATACCCACTGAACAGATGAAAATAAGAGTGGGCACGCTCTGCCGAGCATTACAGGAAGTGACTTTCAGCTACCTTGAGCAAGGTGGGCAAATCAGCGGGGAACACGCCATTATGGCAGTGTTGTGGTTCATTTGAGTGCCATGCACTGTGGAGGAAAACATGATCTTTCCAAGTTGCCAGGGGATTCTGCACAGCAGGTCGCTGGGGAGGCGTCGCCCCATAAATTACAACTAATTACCGCTTCTATTGAGCTGGAATCACGCCTGGCCCGGCCCATCGTTACACAAGAGGCTTTTCACTCTGCCCACTCTCAGTCCAACATCCACAGGCATCACAGCTGGGAGACACAGCAGCGTTTAAGCACCATCCGATGTTAGCAGCAATCTGCAGTCCAACATGCGATTAAAGTATAAAATAAGATAAGGCCTTGTAGATAATTTAATAAAGTGTGCATATAAACTGAAAATGCTGATTAATTATTCATACATTGGCACATTGAAATTGTTAAAACAAGTACAAAGAGAGAAAACTCAGCACTCACACAGGACTACACTGGACAGTGTTTTGTGGCAAGCGTGATGTAATTCCCTGGGCCGATGTTATCAGGAAACAGAAAAGCCTTTCTTTTTGATCGTCAGTGATGGTGTCTTTGAGAAATAAATCCATTCCTCTGAAAATAAGTGCAACCTGTTTATCCACCATGTGTAGCATCTCAAAGGAGAGCCTTCTTTATATATATCCCTGTTTCTTTCACTTACCTTTTCACTTTCTTCGAACTCATGCAATGTGCTTACAAAACAATCCATGCCCCGGCGAAAATTAGCATTTGAACAAGCCTGTGTTGGTATAAATGTTGGTATGAACAAGCAAAACACAGGCAGTGGAAGAGTTGTTTATAGCATTTGGGAGAGATGAGCTAGTCTAAAAATCTTGTGTTAAAAAAGTGAATGTTGCACCAAGCACTCTACTTGGTATTTTCTTTGTCTTCTCCTCTCCCTATATTTCTCGCCTCTCTATGTTCCTCTCCTAGCTCCTCCCATGCTGCCATCCCCGCTGTTATGTGACAATCATTTAAACCCACCCGTCTATTGTCACCGCAGAGCATCACACTCGCCCTTCACAATCACTTCACATGCGAAGAACAATGCACGCCAGCCGTCTCATCCGCCCTATTCAACATGCAGACAAGCACTCTGCTCCACGTTGCCCTAAATACGATATCCAGGATGCTGAAAAATAAACCCATTCTAATGGGTTTTCAGTGACTGACACTCGCGGCCAGACACTGTCAATGGCATGGGAGCGATGGTGGCACTCGTGACGGCCAGTATCTCCTCAGCCTGAGACTGTGGGGACACGGAGCAACACATTAACACCTGTGAAACCCAGCTTGCCCATATAACCCAGCCTATGTGGCACGGGTACAGAAGGATATTTCCACATTTCCTCCTTATGGCTGCATCGCAAAGAAAGAGAGAGAGAGAGAGTATGAGAGAGAGAGGGAGACATGGTGAATGGCAGGCAGCGATGCCACGGTGGATGGGGTGAAGCTGTGCCAGATTGTGCCCTCCCAGCCTGGTAAGTGTTGGTTTCAGGAAGCGAGAGATTTTTTTTCCAATTTAGTGTCTGGAACAAAAACGAATGCCCTCACATAGGCATGTACACACACAGACACACACACACACACACACACAAACACACACACACACACAAGCACATGCACACACAACACACCATCACAAGTGTATTGAACATTGAAAATGGTCATTCAAACGGGTGTGTCACTCCTGTTTATTTTGGGGCTGGCTTTTAGGCACAGCTTTCCTCACCACAACATTAGCCCAGTAGGGAATTGTACAGTATGCTGGTAGATAGGGTAAACATAAATAGCAAGCTAAGCTAAGCTATTAGCTAAGAAACATTTGCTAAAAACAACTTCCGCCTCAACTCTACTCAAGGAAACATGAACGTTTTTATCACACGTGACGACTGGGGTACCGTTTATAAACTTTTGCTGCTCAAAAACGTGCTTCACTTTTTTGTTCCAGATTTAGCTCGAGCTTTGCTTAATTTATCTAGCAAATAAACACGCCTCCAAAATGCACTGAAATTTTTATGTCACTTTTTCACATATATAAAATTAGAATTATATGTTAAATCTAAATCTTAAATCTAAATCTACATCCTAAATCTTCATTTTATATCTAAATCTAAACCGTATATCTAAATATACATCCTACATATAAATGCTAAATCTGAATCTAAATGCTAAATCTTATATCTAAATCTTTATGTCTAAATCTAAATCCTAAATACATACAACAGATATGCAAATTATCATACATATACTAATAAGTTCTGACTCCTAACCAGTCATATTTCGGCAGCGGCATCGCGTGCATTGGCAAAGCAGTGTGAGGTGAAGTCGCTGTCTCTGGGACCTGCAGAGCTGCTCTTACCCCAGCTGCAACCGCACGGTCTATCATACTAGCTAAATCGCCACAATTTGCCATTTTGCTAGATTGATATGAGATAGATGATAGATGTCAAATAGCGGGAACTGCCGTCCGTGTGCGCATTTCCTGCCCAAGGCACGTGATGCCCATGAAATATGACAGAACTAATTAGTATATGTATAATAATGAGCATATCTGTTGTATGTATTTAGGATTTGGATTTAGAAATATAAAGATTTCGATTTCGATTTAATATTTCGATTTAACATATAATTCTAATTCTTATATGTGAAAAAGTGACATGAAAATTGCAGTGCATTTTGGAGGCGTGTTAGTGACGCACGTGAAACACCTGCCACCAAACATTAAATATCATGAATGTTTAAGCATGATCCATGGGGGAGATCTCTCCAGGTTCAAGGAAGGGAAAAAGAGAGAGACCGTGGACAAGAACACATGCGAGTCGATGAGGGGATACATTGTTGCTGTGGGAGGGAGGCAAGAGTCGTGTTGCATCGCCAGGGTGTTGACGGTGGTCGGGGGGGAGCAGGGAGGGAGGGAGGGAGGGAAAGAAAAGCTACAAAAAAAAGAAATTAATACAATCATTAGGATCATTAAATGGCATTGACAAGCGACCACCGCCGGGCTCTGGCTGGAGCTGGGTCCGGTGTCTGCAGGATTAAGGAGCACCACGTAGCCCTTGTATGTAATTCCTCAAAACCAATAGCGAGGCTCCCTCGACAACGCCCCCTGCAAAGCAGCAGGCAGCCTGCACTAATTAGCAGGGGAGGTGTGAAGGAGGAATCATTACTTCATCCACACGCTGTGCCCTACATTCCCCTCTCACTCCCCCCTCACCGCCACCCCCTCTGCCGCACGGCAGTCTTCACAGCAGCCGAACACAACGGTATTTATGCGCACGTCGCTATGTGTGTGCGTCGTGTCCTCTTTGTGTCCATCTGTCTGCCTGTCTGTCTGCCTGCACACATGTGACAGCGTGTGTCTCGTTTGTGTGGAAGTGTGCGTCGCTCAGCGCCGGAGCGATGGGCATGTGCTTGTGTGTCATTGATGTCAAAATGGAGGGTAAATTGAGGACAGAAGAATACGGTTTAATGGGAGAAAATGGCGCTTAAATAAATAAATAAATAACAGGTGGAGGAAAAAGGAGGAGGAAAGACAATTGAGCGGAGGGTGTGTTGGCGGGAGGGAGGGTGGGTGGGAGGGTGGTGGTCACTACAGACCAGCCCGGCAGAGATGCTCGGGGACGCGTGCTTTGACTTCCCCGGGTGTAATTATGATGGAAGGGCCCCCCTCCCCTCCACCCTCCACCCTCCACACACACACACACACGACTCCCCAATTGATTGCGCATGTCTGGAGGACGTCCAAAGCACCTCAGAGCCCTGTGCTGGGTCTTTGTGGCCCATTGGCCTCTCCTCGGGACCTCAGCTGGGCCCATATTCCCAACAGCATGATTCATGAGCAGGGGGAACTCTCCACTGACCCTGCTAGGCACGCAGCGCAAACCATCAGGTAGGACTCAAAACAGTTGCCCTCAACACGATTAATGAGTTGGAAAAGACAGGGGGGCATTTGAGACACCCCCCCCCCCCCCCCCATCACCCCACCCCCCCTCTCTCTTTTTCTTTGCCACTCTCTCTCTCTCTCGCTCTCTCTCTCTCTCTCTCTCTCTATTTCTGTGTGTGTGTGTGTGTGTGTGTGTGTGTGAGAGAGAGAGAGAGAGAGAGAGGGGATGTGTGTGTGTGTGTGTGTTTTCATGCATGTGCGCGTGAGTTCATGCGTATATGTGTGTGTGTGTGTGTGTGTGAACATGGAAGGGCATGTGTATATGTGTGAGGGCATGTGTGTGTGTGTAATTTACTTCTTAAAGCTGAAATGCATGGAATGGACGTGCAGTGTTATCAGGGTGAGCTTCCATTCACACCCAGCACAGATCAAACGGTAGCAACGCTAAGGCGGCTCTGAGAACTCATTAAGTCTCCATGGCCGACGATCATTGGATCTGCTGCTACGTGTCTGACCATCAATGATGGACACGCAGCACCAACATGCCAGATACAAAACATATACCTTTCAGTCAGATCTTTTATTTTTTGCCCAGACTATGGATGCACATCATATTGATTTCCCACTTGCCGCCCCCCCGCCCCGCCTACTAAATGCTTGTTTTAGCAGCTGTTAAATAACCAAAATAAACATGATTAAGATAGACAAGCATGACGTTTACCACGCAATGTATTTGAGTACGATTTTCTCCGGTTTTTATCCTAAATAAAGAGAAAACACACCAAATACTTCCCAAGAAGCATAATAATGTGTCTTGTGTTCGAAAAAAAAAGTAGCACAGCATAGTTTAGCGTAGCGTAGCATGGCTTTAGCGTTAGCCCTCGCCACCATTCAGCTGAACATGATACTGTAACTGTACCTTGTGTATATGAGATGAACAGGGATGCAATGTCAAACCACAGCTAGACCATATGTGGAGATGCGAACAGTACACACTCATTGTGGTTCTGACGAGGGGGAAGAGAAAAAAAACAGCAGACAGGGTGAGTCCTTGCGAGAAGCAAGAGACACATACTGCCACAGGCAAAAGCATGTTGTGTACATGCTCTAACTGATTAAGGACTAAAAACCATGAATAAAGTGGTACTCTAAGTGCATCCCGGTGACCATCTAAGAGAGCATTGTCAATATTTAAACATGGCTCAGTTTAGCGCCGAACGCTTTAAAAAACAGGATGTTTATTTCATGGGGACAGAATGCGTTAAAAGCCGAAGCGATTGAGCCCCTGTTGCATGTCCCTCTCAAAGATGCACTTATACTGCCCAGTAAGCCTACGCACAAACACAAGGCACTCTTTGTACGTGCATGCCAAAGTTGTTGCACGTTGTGCCATCTGCACAAGGAAGAACCAACAGGAGATGGGGAAAAAAAATGGGCGCCGAGAAATAAAATGAAAACATACAGCCGCCCAAATCAGTTGGTTCATACCCACTTGAACTTTACTTGTACAAACACACATCTGTCCCACATACAATGGTCACATAATATAGCTTTTAGTCTTTCACATGAATCTCATCAACACAGAGGAATAGAACCAAACATTCCATGGCTTCTGTGTGTGAGAGACTCAAGTGTGGCTGTCTGAGGCAAATGGTAGCATTGAGTATGAATCCTTAACTACCCATTCAGTCCGTCCCCATCCATGGACGAATATGAACAAGAAGAAGAAGAAGAAGGATGGGAGAAAAGAAGAAAGTGTGCTTTCAGCAGATATTCATAAATAAAGGTTCTCTAATGGCTTCCAGAGGGACAGGGAAAAGAAAGAAGACATTTCACACGCAGCCCATACAGGCAGAGCCCAGCCAAGAGAAAAATCAGGGAGAGAGACAGAAAGAGAAAGACAGAGACAGCAAAAGCTTTTGTCTTTAACAGCAAAAGCAAAAATGTTTTATATTTGATTGCAATGTTGCAATGTTACAGCTCTGTATACATTTATTGGCATGGAAGTGTGTGTGTGTGTGTGTGTGTGTGTGTGTGTGTGTGTGTGTGCATACGTGCGTGTGCGTACGTGCATGTGCGTACGTGCGTGTGCGTGTGCGTGTGTGTGTGTGTGAGGGATAAAGTAAAGGTTTGGAGACAAAATGTGTGTGAGAGAGAGAGAGAGAGAGAGAGAGAGAGAGAGAGAGAGAGAGAGGGAGTGAGAGAGACACAGACAGTGAGGAAATGTCCTTATCATGAGTGGAATAGGAATGATGCCCCACTGGAGTCTATTAGTGGGCCTTTACATACAATAGCAGCCTCTCCACTTTCAAGCCCGGGTGCGATGTGAAGCCCCCTAGCTTACTACAGCGGGGGATTGAGGTTATTAAGGGGTAAAAAACACATCCTGCTTGTGGAGTCTAGAGGACTTGTGCACCTGGGCTTAGGCAGAGCCTTGCATTGGGATTTGGTGGGAAGAATTTAAAAAAGAAACTTCTCATATGTTATGCTAATGCCGATCCCCGGCGTAGAGAGAGGTAAACAACTCACTGCTGTGGTGTCCTATAATACAATATATATAATATGTTTATTGTATATATTGTATTTTCTTAATAATTATAATAAAAGCATGGAGTAAAAAAAGACATAAGAGTACCAAATATATATCAGAGGAGGCTGGTCCATAGAGGCAGAGGAGGTTGCTCCTCCTGTTTTTGAGAGGCAGATGAGGGAGATCAAAAAATAAAAAAGAGTAATTGGTTGAAATAAAACATTACCAAGTAATTTATAATATATTTTTTCTCCCTTTTTTGGAAAAAATCCATTATTGAAATTCTGATTCAAATGCTTCAACAGCGACACCTGCAGGGCAGGCAAGAGGGGAAAGGGCAGTCTGTGTGAAGTGTTGGAGGACAGGCAGAGGAGGACAGGCTTCTACTGTCCTCCGTGGGGCAGGATCTCATATCAATTTAATGTACTTCATTGTTTTCATGCTAATCCGTTATTGACCAATCAACAACCAGAATACAATATTAACATCTTGGTTCAATGATAATTTCCAAATTTCATCTTCAATTCTCTACCACTGTACTGTACGTGAGTGTGACGAACTGGCGGTTAAGTGATTTACGAACAGAATTACGGATTCATGATATTGTTTTACAAATTGTAGTCTAGTTTTAACAAATTGCTTCGTATTTTCAAATTGTAGTCGGTTGGGTATTGGATTTTCGTGTCCAAAATAGGCTTTTGTGTGCTGGCTGGATGCTGGAATGCTAATAAAAGATAATGGATGTTAATAATAATGCAACTCGGACCAGAAAATGACGCGGCGAATGATGTACTGCCATCCCCTTTTCATTCTTTGCTGTACCAACAAAACGTGGAATTAAAACGGGATTAAAAGCTCCACCCGGCTTCACGTGATCTGTTTCACATCCTTGTGGAGGAGAAGTCTTCTGCAGCACTCTGGGGCCACCAACATCTCAACTGTGTGTGTGTGTTTGTGGTCTTTTACAGAATACATTGTGGGATCATCAAGATTGTTGGCTACTTGTTCAAAACAGTATTTATTTGATGAATAAATGCTCCATGTACCAAAAAAGATGCCTCCTGTCCTCCCCAAGTCACCAGCCTCCACTGGTGACGACTAAAGACTATATATATAGGACACCATTAAGCCTCTCAACTGCCACGTTTAAAAAGTTGGTTAAAAACTTGCTTGCTATATGTTGACTTTACCGCTCGGAGCACTCTGCTAATGTCATTATTTACACATACGGTGATGATTGTAGAGATGAATAGACAGAAACATGTATCACCGCATCACCGTTATCAGAACGGGCGCCATTACAGGGAGTCTCACAGAGCAGTTCGCTCCACTCATCATGGCACTCATTAAAGTTGTATTGGGAAGGTGCCATTTCCACTTACCAGCTTAATTGTCTGGTTATGTAGATTGGACAGATGACATTAAAGGTGTCATTGCTGCCAAAGGACATGTGAGCTACTGTCAAGCACCTCCACTCAGGAGGAGCGCGAGGTACCATCCGCTCAGTGATTTAAAAGTCATATGTACCAGGGCCCCTGAATTAGGCCACAGCCAGCGAAGTCATCCATCACATTGAGGTTCTGGAGACTCTTCAGTTTGCGGCCTAATTGAAATGCGGAGCGATGGGCGCATGTCTTTCGTCATCCCTATTGTTACTTAATTCATTTTTTCTCCCCACCTACTATGAAGGCTAGTGGGGATGGGCAGGTTGGGCTGGCCGCTCGCATGCTAACCACCTCCTAGCGAATGCTAGTGTATATATTAGGGCTGAACGATATGGTAAAAACATCATATTGCGATTATTTTGACAGATATTGCGATTGCGATATGATTCACTATTAATAATCATTTTTGCATCACAATTTTCATTTTTACTGAAAAAAATATTAAAATCATGATGTAACATTTGTTGGGGTGTGTACCAAACAAACATGTTTTCTTAGATCTGGAGAAACAAATTCTAGGCCAGGGCATCTGCAGCACTGCATTACTTGATGTTTTACATTTACATTTACACATTTTACCCTTTTTAATTGCAGCTCCTGCAATTTAGATATTGCACTTGGCCATATTGTGATCTCGATAATGTTTCGATACATTTTTCAGCCCTATGCATTTTTTGTGTGAATAGTGACAAATGCAGACTACTTAGCTTGTACAAAATGAGCATTCCTATCATCATACCATCTAGTAATCTCTATAAACAGGTATTTTCTAGTCCGAGTAGTATTGACCAATCACGTTTGAGCGGGCTTTGGTCGCATCCATCTAAGCGGACTAAAACAATGACCGGCGCATGGAAGAGGAAGTCTTGGCCCGGATATCCGCTGGCTACACCGGTCTGCCAGAAATATTGGCCCTTGCCCCCAGAGGCTAAATGGTTGTCAGACGGTAGCCGATTGGTTTCCGAGGTTGACCATCTAGTAATGATGCCATCCAGCATTTGAACAACATGTCCTCTTTTGAGAACAAAATGTAAGATACTCACACAGTGCTCTGCTGGTTTGGTTGACTCAGATGGAGAGTAGAGGAAGAGGGCTCAACTGAAATAATTAGAGTTGATAGAGAGTTGAGGAGCACTGCAGAAGTATTCTCCTCCAAGATGTGAAGGATGTGAGACAGATCACATGTGAAGCTGGATGGAGCTTGGTTGCAATGAACTCAGAAGAAACACCAAAGAAGAAACACAATGCACAAATCCTATTGTCAAGTGGGCTAAGCTGCTAGCGCTAATGCTGGTGGAAGGAAAGAGGTCCAGAGTTTGAGTCCCATGGTGGAGAAAAGGCAGAAGTACTTCACCAGCATCAGGTGGTGGGCTGGTATCTGTTTCACTACCATACATAATAGTAACACTAGCATACATAGTAACACTAGCATACAGCTCCCACTAGCATACAGCTAACAACCTCAACACTCCTAGACTTGTTTTCTATACTTTTGGTTTGTAGGGTTGATTGTAATGTTAATGGAGTTCATGCATGTTGTAATGGTGTATTGTATGGCTATTGAATACGCGCATTATGGATGATCAATTAAGTGCAATCCCAACAATTGCCGGAAAAAATGACATAATATTGCATTTAGACCAATATATTAACTCAATCAACTTTATTATATTGTTATTGGGTTGATTATAAAGCAGCTCATAGTATTTTTTTTTAAATCCAGGAAATTATGCAGAAAAAACTAATATTAAACATGGTAAAATGGAACTTACGGGCCAATGCTATTTACTTTGTTGCCGTTCTCTTGTGCAGCTTTAATGTAAGGCTTCCTGACCAATATGTCTGATGACTTCTTAAACACCCCCCCAAAGAAAACCACGGCTCGTCAACATCCGTCGATCACCTGTACATTTGAGATGGTTCTCAGGTCTATGTTCGTATTCATCACAATGATTGACATCATTAAAATGATCGGCATAATTAAAACCTTCATGGTGCATTTATCAGCGGCTAGCTCTTATCCGTGACCACATCCAGCCGACCCCTTGTGGTTAAAAAATAACATACAATCAATCATGAAAATTTGCTACAATTACCCAAGGACTGACATCCCAGCCGACATGATTGACGACTCCTAATTAGTCGATTCAATGAAGATTTTATTAAGACCAAGAGACGTGTCTTAATGGCCGGAGGCCAGCAGCGGTTTTTAAAATTCTCAAGACTCTATTTTCTATGGATTACATTTCCATTTTGAGAATATTATATAAACAAGAGGACGTTGGACATGGTATCAACGCTGTATATGTCCATGGCCTTTGCACCCGCATGCACAAACACACACACACATGCGCATAAATACACACACACACACAATAACTCCACGTGCATTACTTTTGTAAAACTCTCTTGACCTTGGTGTAAAATATGCTCATGAGTAAAATGTCAACGTCACAGCAGTGTCATGAACGGTTAGATTATCAGAGAATCAAAGCATCCCAAACTAATTAACAACATTCAGATAACATTCAATGTCACACACTTCTCGAGGCAAGGAAAAAAGAAAAGGAAAAAAAACAACTAATAAAACAGGCAACCCTTGAAAATAACCCTTGCAGCAAAACCCCCAAAAGCCTGTTTTCCATCATTTCCACCAAGAATCACAAAGGTCTCTATCTCAGTGCTCTGCTATGCCCAATGCTTTCTTAAAAAAAACAACACAACAACAACAACGACAACAACAACGACAACAACAGCAACAACAGCAGCAGCAACAACATCCTCTCCAAACAAAAACTCTCCAAAAAACCCCACCAACCCACCTCCGGGGGTGTGAGGGCTCTATTCCACACTGCTCAGGTGAACAGCTGGACTGTGGAAGTTTTAGGCGGTCGGAGAGTGTGAGGCACAGCTGGCTTTTAAGAGGAAGAGCTCCCCCAGAGCCGCTGGGAGGTCACAGCCTGCTAGGCCGTGAAGCGCCACGCGGCGGGAGACATGTGTGAAGGCAGAAGGCCTGTGCCACTGTGGGCAGATGTTTCCCCTGCTCTTTTGACTGCAGATGTTTCCTCTGCTCTTCCGACTGCATAAGAGAAACACACACAACAAAAATAAACCCCCCCAAAAAACTGTGTCTATGGCAAAAGTGTACGCTCACGTGCACATGCACGCACGCACATACGCGCACACATACACACAGGCCTCTATCTGGTAGTGCCATCTCCCCTCTTTCTCTCTCTCTCTCTCTCTCTCTCCCCTCTCTTTCTCTCTCTCTCTCTCTCTCTCTCTCTCTCTCTCTCTCTCTCTCTCTCTCTCCCCTCTCTTTCTCTCACCCCCTTCTCTCACTCTCTCTCTCTCTCTCTCTCTCTCTCTCTCTCTCACACACACACACACACACTCACACACCACACACACACATAAGCATACAGGCACAGACATGCACACTCACACTCAAACACATTTGCATACCCGCGCACTCATTGGCCAATCGGATAACACACGCATCTCTCCAGCCACGCTGTGCGTACGAGTCCATGGTAACAAGCGCGGCATCTCATCGCTGCAGCGCGGCACTGCAGCAACACCACAGAGCCGGGGTACTGAAGGAGACGCAGGGAGGACGGCCTCTTTTTTTTTCCCAGTCCAGTGAGAGAGCGGCTCTCTGAGAGGGAGCCACTCTAACAGCGGGCCGTATTTGAATAGCGGCCTCACAACGGGCACGATCAACAGCACTAAAAACATCCTTACTTATGTTACCCACCCGCGGGGCGTTTAGCAACCTCAAACCTCAGGGATAAACCCCGGAGGGTCCAAACTGTGTTCGCTTATTCCTGCATGCAAATGTTTGTTTTTTTTTCTTTTGGGTTTTGTTTGTTCTTTCGGTGTCGCGACGAATGAAAATGTTCAGCTATGTCAGCCGAAGACTGCTCATGTGTTGTGGTTGTTGTTGTTGTTGTTGTGATGAGGATGATTTGGTCTCAGCTAGGACAAGTGTGACGCGTTGATGCACCCCAGTGCCTTATGGGGCCACAGAGAGACAGAGAGAGACAGAGAGACATTGAGAGAGAAAGGGGGGGCGAGAGAGAGAGAGAGAGAGAGAGGGGGGGGGGGGGGGGGGGTGGGGAGAGAGAGAGAGAGACAGAGACAGAGAGAGGTTGGGGATGGCACCACCAGATAGAGGTGTATCATCAGATAGAGAGTCCTGGCCTATGCGACACCAGCCACAGTGAAGAAGAAGAAGAAGAAGAAGAAGAAGAAGAAGAAGAAGAAGAAGAAGAAGAAGAAGAAGAAGAAGAAGAAGAAGAAGAAGAAGAGCGGCAGGGACAAGCAATGCCTGAGTGACACGTCTCAGTGGTGAGGGACAGCTTTCCATAATCTCCCCCTCCTCCTCCGCAACGTCTGTCCACACTGTCGCCGCGACAACCATGATGAAACCCAACTACCCTAGATGCTCAGGAGAAAATCCAACTAGATGCCCCCCCACACACACACACACACACACACACACACACCGGCCCAGACGACGGCGGTGATGTGCAGAATGGACAAGAACATCTGGCGGAAACTCAGGGGTCCGCTGGGGGCCCTGGTGCCTCCACCAATCAGCCACTTGATATTCACCGTGCTAACTGAGCTCAAACTGAGGAGTGCTGCAGACACAACCACGAAGGCAGAGTGAGGGAGACAGACAGACAGGCAGACAGAGAGAGAGAGGGGCTAAGCTTTCAACGGCATATCAAATATTTATAAGGCCAATCGAGTCATATCTCGGTGATTGCAGTTTTGACATTGACATGCAATCAATCAAAAATAAAATCCAAATACGTTGAGATCAATAAGCGGTTTTGAGTGACTGATGGATGTCAGGACGTGCATATTAAGGGGGGAAAGGGGGTGTTTTCAGTAAATGTATATCTCGAATCCTTCCCAAGTCAGTGAGTAAAGTGTACGTTTTGTGGAAACGTAAAAAGCGCTTATCTTAGCAGCAACAGTTGTTTGCGATGTTAAAACCTTGTAATAATACTGTGAATTATTTTGACACATATTGTTAGCTCTGTTGTCCATTCATTAATTATGTACCAGAAAATGGCCAAAGGCTATATTGTTGTCTACAGTGAAAATTAAATATTGATAAAGCTCCAGCTTTCACCCCAGATTTCATTGTGTTAACAAATATGTTTTGTTTGCAAAACAATTTAAGTTTAATAATTAATCAAAGACTGGGAGACGCTATTATCATTCTGCATCAGCCATCCAAATGTCAGGGATCTTGTCCTCTCCCTGACAATACATGCGGCGCCCTGCCCTCTTTCATACATTACTAATGGAGACTCTGCATGCTGGGGCCGAGACATGGACACGGGGACGGCTGTGTGCAACACGCTGCATGGAAATTATCTCGTGCTGTGAGAAAAACAACTTTGCGTAGAAAACAGTATAGCCTTCTCGTTGGCTCGTGGGTGTTCAAGTTCGACAGCCAGAAGGTTACGGGTTTGACGCCCCAATGCCCTATACCTGTCGCCCTTTCAGCGAGAGGGCGAACAACCTCTACTGCTCCTTAACTAATGTGTCTAAACCTAGTCTCATTATCTAAAGCATTTCTAAATATTTACATGCATTTTATGGTGGCCACCATGATGGTTATATATATACACAATGTACATACACCCACTTACTTACCCACACTTCATGTGTAAGTGTTATTTACCCAATGCAAAACTCGCTTTTTTGCACCTTCCTGTACCTATAAATTGCTGTTATTTGTGGCATTGTTATTGTTATTAATGCATATATGCATTATATTATCATTACTAGCATTAGCATTGTTAGGAGGGAGGGAGGTGGTGAGGGAGGTGGTGGTGGTGGGGGTGAGGGAGGTGGTGGTGGTGGTGAGGGAGGTGTTGGTGGTGGTGAGGGAGGTGGTGGTGGTGGGAGGTGGGGGTGGTGGTGAGGGAGGTGGGGGTGAGGTGGTGGTGGTGGTGAGGGAGGTGGGGGTGAGGTGGTGGTGGTGGTGAGGGAGGTGGGGGTGAGGGAGGTGGTGGTGGTGGGGGTGAGGTGGTGGTGGTGGTGGCGGTGGGGGCGAGGGAGGTGTTGGCGGTGGTGAGTGGAGTGGAGCAGGGGGGAGGGAGTTGACGTCAACACTAGATTTATAGGCAGTGGGCACTCACCTATAGCCACTGACCGTGCTGCTTCACAGGTCAGCCATTTCCACTGGACCCCCCCCCCCCCCCCGCCCGCCCCCCCCCCTTCCCCCCTGAGTGAAATGCCTGTCGCCCGGCACCTTGCATCCAGGACCGCTTAATGCTCCAGCACACCCCGCCACTTTAGGGATGACTCCAACGCCACTTGAGGTACGCTGCAACACGGCAGGCAGATGTAGTGCGGTGGCGGCGGCGGCGGCGGCGCGGGGGGGGGGGGGGGTGGGGGGTGGGGGGTGGGGGGGGGGATGATATTCCACACATGTGAACAACAAGCAAAAGAAGGCTTGTATTTATTTGTTTGTGAAACGTTTTGGGGGGGTTTTTTTGGCGATAATGAACAGGCATTTGAAAGCGCACTTGGCAATTGAACGCGCACAACAACAAAAAAAAAAAAAGCGTTTAAACGTTTCATGGCACGTTTTTGTTTTTTCCCTGTCGTTCTTACAAGTTAACTTGAAACCTATTACCGCCACCCGGCACCTCGTCCTGGCCCTGTGGCCTGGATCCCGCTTAAGAATGAGCTTGGACATCATGGCATAAATGTGTTTTATAGCCCGGCAGCTGCCAGGGGCAGGCTGTTTTTTTTATGCCTTTTGGCCCAGGAGAAAGTGGCCACCTGCTCGGCATAAACCCCTCAGCGCTCGCTGGGCTTTATAGGCACGCTCCACGACTAAACAAAGATATACAAGGACGTGTGTGGAGAGACGCCGGCTGCATATGCTGAGCACTTAAGCAATTCGTATGGCGCCGTCGCCACTGCCCACGCCGGCGAAGCCCTGACTTTGTGTTGTGTGGTTTCCCGGAGCACTGCCTATACGGTCCAGGACCGGGGAAGTCCTGAATCTGTACTCGCCCCCGTGGTTCCTGAGCCCACTGACAAATCTCTCTCTCTGTCTCTGTCTCTCTCTCCTCTCTTTTTTTCTCCCTCTCTCTCTCCCCTCTCTCTCCCCTCTCTCTCTGTCTGTCTCTCTCTCTGTCTCTCTCTCACCCCCTCCTCTCTCTCTCTCTCTCTCTCTCTCTCTCTCTCTCTATCTGTCTCTCTGTCTCTCTCTCTCTCCCTCTCTCTCTCTCTCCTCTCTCCCTCCCCTCTCTCTCCTCTCTTTCTCTCACCCCCTTCTCTCTCTCTCTCTCCCCTCTTTCTCTCACCCCCTTCTCTCTCTCTCCTCTCTTTCTCTCTCTCTCCTCTCTTTCTCTCTCTCTCTCTCTCTCTCTCTCCCCTCTCTCTCCTCTCTTTCTCTCACCCCCTTCTCTCTCTCTCTCTCTCTCTCTCTCTCTCTCCCTCTCTCTCCTCTCTTTCTCTCACCCACTCCTCTCTCTCTCTCTTTCTCTCTCTCTCTCTCTCTCTCCCCTCTCTCTCCTCTCTTTCTCTCACCCACTCCCTCTCTCTCTCTCTCTCTCTCTCTCCCCTCTCTCTCCTCTCACCCACTCCTCCCTCTCTCTCCTCTCTTTCTCTCACCCCCTCCTCTCTCGCTCTCTCTCTCCTCTCTCTCTCTCTCTCTCTCTCTCTCTCTCTCTCTCTCTCTCTCTCTCTCTCTCTCTCTCTCCCTCTCTCTCTCTCCCCCCTACGTGTCCACACTTCCCTTGGCCCCCGAACTTGCCGCCTTAATGAGCCCCTTGTATGTGTTCCTTCATTGACGCCCGCTGTTTCGCCCGCCCCCGCGCTCCATCATGCCTACCGATTACCCTGCAGACACCGCTACAGTCGCCCGGAGGAGACGGAGACACGTCAAAATCGAGCCAACGCTCCATCCGCATCCCTGTATTGACGTGTGTGTGTGTGTGTGTGTGTGGGTGCTGTGTGGGTGCTGTTTTATTCGCACGCCAGTGTATGCACGTGTGATTTGCGATGAATACCTTGCAACCAACTGCTCATCCAATAAACGCCCTCATGTATGAGGAACAGAGGAGATTGTGAGATGGATAGAAAGTCACCTCTCTCTCTCTCTCTCTCTCTTTTTTTTTTTTTTTTTCACCAGCTATGATGACTGCGAGCATCGGGGGCAAAATGACTCCCCACCAGTGAATAATAAGGAAGTTTATGAAACGTGTCGAACGCGCCGGCGCTCGACATGAAATACCAATGAGGGGGTCTCTCCAGCATGGAGAACGCTACAATATCAACAGTCACCTTGTGCTGCTGCTCCCCCTCCACCTCAGAAGGACACCACATACACACACACACAAAACACACACACACACACTTAGAATTAGAACACACGGCGGTGGTGTGTGTGTGTGTGTGTGTGTGTGTGTGTGATGGTGTTGATAAACCCAGAAGGATTTAGGATCACGGCTGGCACACGCAAACCCCCCCCCCCCCCCACACACACACACACACACACCCACACACACACACACAACCATGCTTTGGGAGAGGGCTTGTTGGGTGGCGGAGGTGTTGTCATACATTGGTTTCGGTGTCCTAGGGGGGGGGAGACGTGTGCCACCTGTGTGCCGACATGCCGAGTGCATATTTACCCAGCCTAGGGTGACAACAGTGGGGGGGGGGGGGAGGAGGGGGGGGGGGGGGGGCCGGGGTGTCGCGTTGCTAGGACACGCCGCCTCGCTCAACACGGAAGCGCTGTGTGAGTTATGCGTTGCGACGGAATCCGATCAATTTCAACCGGCGCTCACCAACGGCAGCGTTCGGATCGGAGGCGCTGCAGTCGAGTGTTAGAGGCCGCAAATGTAGGAAAGAGCCAGGCAGCCTCGTTACATAGATTTATTATAATTAGAAACAGCTTCAAATGGCTTGCTATTTGAGACTTTTAGAAGGTATTTACAAAGTATTATAGGGATTATACCGTTGAGCCGATCACCTTGCAGTCAGTTGCTAAAGTGGAAACGGCGGATCAAACATACAGAATACATCTTGTGTATTTTATGTGTCATTTATTTTCTAGTTATTTTCTTTTATTTCTAGTCAGATATATCCTCAGCTGGCCGGCTGATACGGCCATCGCTAAGAGGTCGCAGAGGTCGCTCGGCTAAGTCACAACTCTTTTTCTGTTTTGGCGCCGCAGCGGTGGAACGAGATCCCTGCCGCCGTCAGGACAGCCGAGTCGCTCACCGGCTCCCACAAGAGACTCAAGACTCACTAGTTCACCTGGACTCTGCACAGCCTCCCTTCTCCCTCCTCTACCTGGAATAGTTTTGATTGTTCAACGGTTAACCGATTTACACATTCATGGAGCCAGAGTTATTCTACCTACCTTTTTTTTCGGGGCCAGCAGTGGTTAGTGGGGAGAGTTGTGCATTTTTTAAGGGCGCCGGCTCTTCCTTGGTATTTAATGTTGTGCGTAAGCGCAAGCGCAGAACAGTAGCCATCTTGGACGTCATGGGAACGAATCGGATGGTTTACAAAATTTCACTGAACCACTTCAACAATGAGAATTTTGAACAACTCGTGGTAAAAACCTGACAACAATGTCACAAGAGTTTGCGGTTGTCAGTTCCCATGATGCATTTAGACAAACCGAATATAAAACTGTCAAAACTTTTTAATAATAGCACGAACTTGACGTTGACGTTTGCGTGCGTGACATTAATCTTTTAAAGGCCATATGTTTGTATTCATCTTTTATCAAACTTCAGCTCACCGCACGATGCATGAGATAACGTGAAGAGTACTTAAAAAGAGTGCGTAATGGCTTCTCCATCTCGCCTTTATCTCTGCTGGCCGTTCTCAAGCTAGCAGGTCATTAGTAGCGTTGTGGGGGGGTGGGGTTCAGCCGAAGATAAAAGCTGCACTTTGTTTGCGTGTTTCTTTGCTTGCTTGCACATTTCAGTGTAAAATAAGTCCCAGTATGTTTCAACTGGAGCATTAATAATACCGTTGGATATATATATATATATATATATATATATATATATATATATATATATATATATATATATAAAAAGAAAGTGGGGCCAGAATGGAATGCACTCTTGCACTCTCTATTTTTCATGAATGTGTGTGTGTGGGTGTGCATGTGCGTGTGTGTGAAAGAGAGAGAGAGAGAGAGAGAGAGAGAGAGAGAGAGAGTCAGAGAGAGAGAGAGCATTTGTAGGCTTTCCTTCTTGTGGTCAACCCTCTTTATCCTGTTCTTTCACAGTGTTTGCACGTTTCTCTGCAGGGACAATTTTGGTTGGAGGGAACTTTGAAAGAGCTTTTATGTACTTTTGAGTGAAACAAAGTGAGACGAAATGCTTTTCGGAAAGATAAATACAGTAAAAACAAAATAGGTTTTATTCAAGCCTCGGACCAAAAAAAGGGCACTTACTCAATTATCAAGCCCCCCCCCCCCCCCCGCCGTTCCTCTAACGCACACCCTGCACTAGTCTCTGGCCTCTCTGCTCACTATAGCATGGGCTATAAGAGCGGCAGCCAGGGTCCATGCGGGGGGAATGTCAGTGAGCAACCGGTGAGTCAGTCCAGGATTTGTGCAATATGTGGGACTTCGGAAATGCTCATGCCAGCGTCATTATGAAGGACAATGGTTGTTGTTGTTGTTGTTGTTGTTGTCGTGGTTGTTGCCGCTGCTGCTGGTGGAGCAGAGGGCTTTTATCCGTTGGCAGATTCCTTTTTTTTGTTGCAAATGTCAAGGTGTTAAATCAAAACAGGTGGAATTAAATGCCGGTGGCGGTATGATATCATACAGTTGCTAATTTAAAACAGGGCGCACAGATAGACACACGCAAACCCACACGCACACACACACACACACACACACACACCCACGGAGGCACACACACAAAAACACACACACACACACACACACACACACACACACACATTTCGGTGAATGACAGTCACAGTAAACTCATTCTGTCGGTCTACATTTCTCTGCCGAGCTCATTTACCTGTAGCCCTGTCACTCAGCAAGGTAAGGGCAACACCTCACATGGGTCTGACAGATAAACGCCTCCTCACTTTATTGAAGTTTGACATTTTACGATTTTAAAAGAAAAAAAGAAAAAATAGAAGTTCAGTCACTCCGTTCCGCCATCTCGCTAAACCCCCCCCCCCTCTCTCTCTTTAATCCTCTTCCTCACAAACACACACATGCATACACACACACACACGAGCACACACACACATACACAAACACACACAAACACAGAACACACACACACACACAAAAACACAGAACACAAACACACACACACACCCAGACACCTATCCATCCATCTGCCAGACAAAATGGAGGTTTCAGACAAAGGGAAATGCAGGCTGACTTGGCGATCTGAATCAAATGACACGGCTAGGAAGGAGGAAGTCAAAAAGAGAGGGAGGGAGGGAGGGGAGGGGAGGAAGAGGAGGTTGCCAGGAAGGAAGGAAGGAAGGGCAGGGGGGAGGGAGGAAGCAGAGGGAGACATGTGAGAGACAGGGGTGTGTTTGGGGAGGAGAGGCATGAGGGGTTAGATGTATTTCTTCTGACAGCTCGAAGTCTCCTCTGAGCTGACCCTTTCCCCAGCCGGCAGCCGTGTCTCCTGGCTATGGCTGGCGTGAGGTGAGAATGGAGCAGCAGAGAGAGAGAGAGAGAGAGAGAGAGAGAGAGAGAGAGACAGAGAGAGAGAGAGACAGAGAGAGACAGAGAGAGACAGACAGACAGACAGACCAAGAGTGAGAGAGAGACCCTTCCTCCCGAAGCGGTTCATTTGCATATGTATGATTGTGAGGTCATATGTGCAGCACGCTTCACCTATGTTGCAGTGTGCTGCACATAAGGGAGACAAAGAGCTGAAATTAGATTGAGTGGCAGTGGACTCTAAGTGAGCGGCCTTTTGTTGTGATGAACGGAAGTAGGTGTCATGTAAGGGAAATGTTAACCTAAACCGAACATTATTTTTTGTTCCGTTCAGTATAATCCTGGGCAACAATAGTTGTGATGATTATATGTCGAAATCACATTTTACTTCAAGAATGTAAACCTACATTTAATCTTAGAACAACATATAATCTTAGAATACATAATTACATATGAATAAAATCAAATCATTAATTTCATTGCAATATCTTTTTTTAAATCTTTTTTTTGTAGACCGTAATGTTCAAATTATTTTCAGCCCTCCTCTGCCCATCTGTTCGACATGTTTTTGGTTGTTTTGTAGTTCAAATAAATTTGGGGGTACTTTTTCTTCTCACATTGTCAAAGCATCAGAAAGGTAAGCTGAGGTGAATAAAGTAGACTACAGTGAGTGAGTTCTATAGAACTATAGTGAGCTCTAACTATAGTGAGTTCTATAGAACTATAGTGAGCTCTAACTATAGTGAGTTCTATAGAACTATAGTGAGCTCTTACTATAGTGAGTTCTATAGAACTATAGTGAGCTCTAACTATAGTGAGTTCTATAGAACTATAGTGAGCTCTAACTATAGTGAGTTCTATAGAACTAAAGTGGGTTCTATAGAACTCTATAGTGAGATCTATTGAACTATAATGAGCTCTTACTATAGTGAGTTCTATAGAACTATAGTGAGCTCTAACTATAGTGAGTTCTATAGAACTAAAGTGGGTTCTATAGAGCTCTATAGTGAGTTCTATAGAGCTCTATAGCGCCTCCAGCAGTGAGAAGGCAGATAACAGGAAGATCAGTGTTAGTTAGTCTTGAGGCGCTGCCGAAGCGATCGCCCGCTACGTCTACCAAGAAAAGATGACTCAGCATGTGCGCTATGTGCGGTCATGTGATGTTACCAACACGTGCGGGGTTATAAATGAACCACTGCCTTTAGAGGTAACACATAAGAAATTACATTTGCAATTACACACGCATTCAAATGTCACATTTGCATCGTGATTTGTGAGACATTAGGAGGAACTTAATTAACTCAACAAATATCAACCACCATTAACATCTCTTATGAGTAGGCTAATGGGTCTCAAACACACACACACACACACACACACACACACACACACACACACATCTGCAAGGCGTTAGATGTGAAACATCGACCTCAAAGACAGATTTGTCAAGACACCCACTTGCCCTAAAAGGCACACGCACACACGCATATATTTAATGGAACTGTTGTTTTAAGCACGCTGGCTTTATTTCAAGTGAGGAGATTGGTGGCAGACAGAATTAGCCCACGCAGGTAGGCAGGGTGCACTCTCTCCTCTGCCTCATCTCCATGATGCTTGCTGAGCTCCAGTCGGTAAAAAATGCAAACGCACCATAATTAGGCTGTACTTCTGTTGACAGCTGATCTGTCAGCTTGTGCGGAAGAAAAAAGAGCAAAACAACTGCACGAAAATAGGTGGAGGAGGAGGAGGAGAAGGAGGAGGAGGAGGAGGAGGAGGAAGAAGAAGAAGAAGAAGAAGAAGAAGAAGAAGAAGAAGAAGAAGAAGAAGAAGAAGAAGAAGAAGAAGAAGAAGAATGGCTCCGGAAGATGCGTGTGGGCTGCTGGACTCATTCCTCAGACTCTGACAAAGCTCCTTAGCTGGAGGTGTAAAAATAAAGTCATTTTTACAAATAATGGCGGCCACATGCGGTGAATTTGTTATCTCGGGGGGAGCTCATTATGAAAACAACCTCTATGTATTGCAACCCCCCCCTCGTCCCTCCGAGCCCCCCACCCACCCCTTACAAGACAGATCAGCCCCCTTCAGTGAAGTGACCAACACCTACACCCCCCCAGCCCACCCCATCCAGGCACATATAACATACGGAGAGCATAATCTTTCACTAATTACCTGGGAAAGTGAAGAAGATGAAAAGAGGCCCCACATTTTGTCGTTTTTGTGTTTTTTTTCTCTCTCTTCAGGTGCGGTAACTCACAGCCAAGTACAAATTAACCTCCCAAGATCAACAATGGACCTCATTAGATTTGGTTCTGCAGCACACGTCTCTAAACATGGATCACAGCTTGTTGACAGATGAGTCTCCATCTGTCTGCCGGCACGCTGGGAGGAGAGGAGATTTGAACACGATCACTCCCAGGATCCACTGATCTGAGTGTGTGTGTGTGTGTGTGTGTGTGTGTGTGTGTGTGTGTGTAACAGGTTCTCCAGCCTATCTGACAGAACAGGTCTTTTGTCAATCCGACCCAAAATGACATATGAGCGTTTCTCTGGTCCAGCCATAGTTGGCTGCCTTGCTGCTTGCATTGCCATTCTTTCCAATGCGTCTTGAAGTGAAGAGGCTAAGTTAAGTTAAAAATGACCTTAGTTGGGAATCCCCCAGCCCCCCAGTTGTCTATACATGCATTTGCGCTTGTTTACAGTCTATGGCCCATCATTTAATTGAGTTGTCTGTGACATTTTATGAACATGAACATATTATATGACCACAATATTCTTAACAACCCCCGACATGATTGGTTATTTCCTGGTTCCTGTGATAGGAAGGGACACCGTGATGAGGAACATTAATGGTTAGAATATACAGCAAGCACCGGTTACATTGCTTATCAGTTTGTATTCAATGGTAAGTGGTCTATGGTAAGTGTTCTATCATGTAGTGTTCTATGGTAAGTGTTCTATGTAGTGTTCTATGGTAAGTGTTCTATGGTAAGTGTTCTATGTAGTGTTCTATGGTAAGTGTTCTATCATGTAGTGTTCTATGGTAAGTGTTCTATGTAGTGTTCTATGGTAAGTGTTCTATGTAGTGTTCTATGTAGTGTTCTATCATGTAGTGTTCTATGGTAAGTGTTCTATGTAGTGTTCTATGTAGTGTTCTATGGTAAGTGTTCTATGTAGTGTTCTATGGTAAGTGTTCTATGGTAAGTGTTCTATGTAGTGTTCTATGGTAAGTGTTCTATGCAGTGTTCTATGGTAAGTGTTCTATGTAGTGTTCTATGGTAAGTGTTCTATGGTAAGTGTTCTATGTAGTGTTCTATGTAGTGTTCTATGGTAAGTGTTCTATGTAGTGTTCTATGGTAAGTGTTCTATGGTAAGTGTTCTATGTAGTGTTCTATGGTAAGTGTTCTATGGTAAGTGTTCTATGGTAAGTGTTCTATGTAGTGTTCTATGGTAAGTGTTCTATGTAGTGTTCTATGGTAAGTGTTCTATGTAGTGTTCTATGTAGTGTTCTATGGTAAGTGTTCTATGTAGTGTTCTATGTAGTGTTCTATGGTAAGTGTTCTATGTAGTGTTCTATGGTAAGTGTTCTATGGTAAGTGTTCTATGGTAAGTGTTCTATGTAGTGTTCTATGGTAAGTGTTCTATGTAGTGTTCTATGGTAAGTGTTCTATGTAGTGTTCTATGTAGTGTTCTATGGTAAGTGTTCTATGGTAAGTGTTCTATGTAGTGTTCTATGGTAAGTGTTCTATGTAGTGTTCTATGGTAAGTGTTCTATGGTAAGTGTTCTATGTAGTGTTCTATGGTAAGTGTTCTATGTAGTGTTCTATGGTAAGTGTTCTATGTAGTGTTTGAAGGTATGGTTATATGTTAGATCTATCAGATGACCAATGAATTGGGTCACACTAACCTCGGTGCCTTTCTGCTGAAGTAAGACAGAAGCATGAGATAAGCAGAAGCGTGTAATCATAGGAGCGAAACTCCACATGATCAGAATGAGTACATTGTTGGTGACGTGCAGAATACATGGTGATAATCATATGATAGTAAAGAACAGGCAGGCTTGTTTTTGAACATGTAAAGAACAATGGGAGTCAGATAAGATGAGGATGACATGGGGAAACGTAGACAGCCAGCCTTTTTGTGATGACGGTTGCAATATGTGTGTATATAACAGCCTGAGATAGAGATATGTGTGCTCAGACTTCGCGAACTGACACACACATACTTTGTTGTTCGGTCAGGGAAATGTAGTCGGACCCAGATATATCTGTAAAACTCTGCACATTATACTGGTGTTAACAATAAAACTGATTATTTCTTAAAGCTAAACAACTTATTCTATCGCTTCATCAAAAGAACACGCGTGAGTAGGGGTTTCATTTTTTTCACTTTGAAACTGCCTCTCACAACATGTTCTATGTAGTGTTCTATGGTAAGTGTTCTATGGTAAGTGTTCTATGTAGTGTTCTATGTAGTGTTCTATGGTAAGTGTTCTATGGTAAGTGTTCTATGTAGTGTTCTATGGTAAGTGTTCTATGTAGTGTTCTATGGTAAGTGTTCTATCATGTCGTGTTCTATGGTAATAGTTCTATGTAGTGTTCTATGGTAAGTGTTCTATGGTAAGTGTTCTATGTAGTGTTCTATGGTAAGTGTTCTATCATGTAGTGTTCTATGGTAATAGTTCTATGTAGTGTTCTATGGTAAGTGTTCTATGTAAAGTGTCATTTACAAACCCAGATGAAGGTTCATCACCAATAGCGCACTTCAGTCATTTCTTAACTTAAAGATCAATGGCGGCTTTTACTCCAAACCCCAGGAGAAAAATGTTTCCTAGGTGGCGAAGGCATCTCATGAATAATGAACGACAATGTGGCGACTCACAACACGTACGCTAGCTGGCTGAAGCCATTGTTGGCAATGCAGTGTGTGTGTGTGCGTGTACATGTACATGTGCGTTTTTGTGTGAGGGTGCCTTTGTGTGTGCATGCTGTGTTTTCCAAAGTAATACTTCAAGCTGGGAACGATACCTACTCTGATTCCCATGGTGATTTTAACACTTCCTATCCGCTGAAACAATGCGTTTGTATTCACTGTGTTTGTGTGCATGTCTATGTGTGTGTGAGCTGGAGGAAAGCAGACGGATGCCATAGGTCCGTGCCACTGTTTTATGATGTCATGCTGTAGGAAGGAAGCCAAGGAGGGTACATGCTAGAGTTGTGTGTGTGCGTGCTGTGTGTGTGTGTGTGTGCGCGTTGTGGAGGGGACTACAAAGAGGCTGGAGAAGGAAGAGCTCTGCCAGGCCTCTTGGCAAGCACCCAGGGGACCCAGATGAGTGTGGGAGAAAACAGAAACAGGTGAGTCACACACACACGCACACACACACACACACACACACACACACGCATGCACAAACGCGCACACACACATAAACTCACACATACAAACACAGCCATACACACAATACACATCAATTCCACCTTTTATCACTGTTGTGGTTTTCAATGATGATTGTGAGGCACAATCAAAAGTGTTACTTGTCAGAAAATGGGGTACTCTGTATTTTGGCCATCCATGCTAATGGCTTTCCATTTAGTAATTACTTTGAACCAAGAAAGCTATCACGGACCCATATGACAACACTTGACGGCCATTTTTGTCTTTTGGTGATAAAAACAAAACCCAATTTAATTTGTGCTTACCACGCTAAATACCACAAAGTTGGATGATGATCAGCATCTGGATGGCTCTGTCTGCGCCCAACTCGGCAAGAGGAACTTTAAAAATCCTGTGAGGGAGAACTGAAAGCCTGGAGAGTGATAGTAAATACATGTTTTTTCCTGGATGTTTTTGCCGATTTTATGGTAATTTCCCAAAGCTACTGTTGGACATGACGGCATTATCACTTTGCCTCTGACGTGGGGCAAGATAAAACAACTCTGGGTGCTAGGGCTCCAAATAAACTGAGAATGTAATTTCATAGGGAATTGACAACAGGAAGAGAAAAAAGTAGGACTATATATATATATATATATATATATATAGTAATAGGCAACTTATAGCTTTTTTTTAAAAAAAGGAAAGAAAAAATTAGGACTAGTCTGCAATAACAAGCGAGACGTATCTTTCAGAAGTAAGTTTATATAACAAAGTGGTTATCATGTAGTACATTTTATGATTTATGCAGGGACAGTGTGCATAATTATTAGAATTGTTTTCATTTCATTTTCTTGAGGATAAAAATAAACTTAAAAATGTTACAAATATATCTTTTTAAGACAATAACATTCCCAACGACAACAGAGAAGGGTGGCAGGGTTATCGCACATAACGTCGGACATGGACACAGTATTTCCCTTATTCTATTTGAATCACTTCTATATTCAGGCCATTAAAAGGTCCTCTAACATCACGACACAAGTGCTAAAACATGAGGGAAGAAATTAGGTGTGGCAATTTGGAACTATTTGCACATTTGGACATCTGTCAATACTTCAGTATGTTAGTGGCCGTGACATCAAATCGAATGCACTGCATGTATTTTTTATTATTATAGCGTTTCAGAATATTGTGAGGTAAAGTGCACCGCCTTTGAATGCAAATATTAAATGCAAAACCTTTCATCAAATTACCTTTAAGAAAATATCCCCTTTAAGATAATTATGCTGTTCAATGTATCCCTGCCTCCTTATTGACAATAAAGCAATGAGCACGTCAAAATCATACCATTGGTGGATTTCTTCACTACTAGAACACGATGGAATGAACGGCCCAATCACCATGGCCGTGTTTAACACAAACACTGCGATTTTTTTCAGATTTTTTTCTTTTTTTTATTCATTCCAGGTACATGTATTTCACGTGGCTCTCATTAGGTAGCTTTTTTTCTTCTCTGAATGAACACAGCACGCACATGGGTTTGATTAACCCTAATGAAAAATATGGCACACACAAAATAATACACGCATACGCGCACGTAAAAGACAGTAGCCATCATAGAAAGGTTCCCATATCCCTCCCCGGGTTTTTTGCTGCGCAAAACCTCAAGCACAACTCAAGCTTCACACCACTCACACCAAGGTTTAGTCTGTATTGAAATGAAACAGAAAGACGAGACTGAAGTGTTCGTCAGGGCCATATAGGAGGGGTTGATATAATAGAGATACACAACTCTGAATGCTACATTGCCCTAGCATTGAGCTTGTGATCCTATTCTACATGATCCTATAAGCTCTTAGTGGGATTCATCCACAGATCACATAACTCTATGTATAAGATAAGCAATGGCGTCGCTATTGGTTTGTAGTCACATCACATCATTTCTTCAATGTGAACGATCACATTTGTACAAGGTCTAACTATACAGAGAAAAGAAAGAGCTTTCTGCCACACAAATTCAAATGTATTCATAATTGATTTGAAAGAGATCTGCAATCCCGTTTGATGTTTGCGACAAGCAAACAAATGACAAGACAAACAAAATAAACATTTGTTGTGTGCAGTCGCTGTTTCCGAACAGTTTGTTGTTTTTATAAAAACTTTTTCTGCACATGGCGAAAGAAAGAAAAAGAAACCAATCTTGATTGAATAAAGCATCTTGTCAATAGGACTATATGAAAGGAAATTAATAATAAATGACATCAGGCTTCAAATGGGGAAAATAATGCAATAGAGACTTGGTCCTGTCTCGAATTCGATGCAACATCCTTGACAACAACCTTACCTAGGCTACCCTCCGGATGAGTTAACCTAACTCCTCACACACCCCACTCTGCCAGGCAGAAGCTCGTTCCCATTCACAGATCCACAAATTTGATTCTGCTACAGAATCAAATTTATATTCTTATTGTGAATGTGCCAGACTTTTGGAGGCCTGTTCAATGCATCTTGGACCAAATGAGTTTTTGATTATTTGTAAAATTGTAATCTGGAAAAAAAAAAAAAAAAAAAAAACCCAAACAAACGAAAATGCGTGGCTCAATCGAGGCCACGGGCATACAGACACACCGCTGGTGGACTGTTTCAAATGAAAATCCTTGATGTGTTTCGGCCCACGAGTCAGGCTCACTGAATCCTTATTTTGCCATGGCCCTTGTCTGTGATCGCTTGGTGCGCTTTGGGGCGAAAAAGAAACAAACACAAACGGGGCTATGCTAATGCTGAAGCAGATCAGTCGCAGTCTAGGGTCAGAACCTTAGCTACAGAATATGAGATGCTGTCAGAGACCCACTCGCAAAAGGGCAGGTGCCATCTCTCTCTCTCTCTCTCTCTCTGTCTCTCTGTCTCTCTGTCTCTCTCTCTCTCTCTCTCTCTCTCTCTCTCTCTCTCTCTCTCTCTCTCTCTATCTCTCTGTCTCTCTCTCTATGAAATGGTGGGTTCAAGCTGAATCTGTTACCTGCACCCATTTGGACATGGAGCGGACTATATATATATATATATATATACATATATATATATATAAACCATCTGCTCCAATCATCCATGAAACAAATACTAATTGTCAATAAGTGAATGATGTACTATATGATACGTGGGCGGGATATGCATTCCTATGGGAAAGCGTTATGCACAGAGAAACTTAAGAAATGCTTGGTAATAATAAGAATAATAAGAATAATAAGAATAATGATATGCTTCCATAACAGTAACTGAATTCTGCAGGGTTTCAGTGGTCCGCTCCAGGACAATAGAAGTGTAGATATTTGAAGATAAATAAACAGACAGCCGCTGTACTGTTTGGGAAAACGTTGCAGTCCAGCTTGCCAGACGGTCTGCTAAGGACTATTGGGAGTATTGGGAGTTAAGCGTGTCAAGCTACTTCCAGAGTGCTAACATTTCCACTAATAGAAAGCGAAGCTTTCAGAGGCCAAGGGTGGAGCCATTGTAAAAGAAAGTGAAGACAAAGAAGAAAAAACGTAACCTGATTTCTGAGCGACAAAATATTTTTTAAAACCATAAAACAAAACAAAAAATAAGCTCTTCAATCCATCTTCCTGTAAGGCGGAGACGGGTCGCGTGAAAGTGGTGAATAAATATGTGTAAGGCGTGAAGGCTGTTGAATGTCCCGTGTGTGTGTGTGTGTGTGTGTGTGTGTTTGTGTGTGTGCGCGTGTTCTATTAGGAGTCTCTCTGCTTCGTCTTGTGGCCAAAAACAAGGCTTGGTTTCAGCTTGCGTTCATGTCTGTGTGCATGTTTGTGTGAATAATACATGCATATATGTATGTATATATATATGCAAGTGTGTTCACGTGTTTGAGAATAGGCGGGTTTGTGTGGTATGCAAGTGTGCACATGCATCTGTGTGTGTGTGTGTATGTCAATGTTGAGTGTGTGTGTGTGTATGTGTGTTCCACAATGCTATATACTCCTGTCCCTCCTCCTCCTCCTCCTCCTCCTCCTCCTCCTCCTCCTCCTCCTCCTCCTCCTCCTCTTTCAGATGACTTCTGGCTTCCCGCTCGGCGGGCCCCTGTGACACCTGTCCCGCGTCCTGAGGTAGGCGCGCACCATCATCGGGCCTGGGTGTTTGCGTTGTGGCGCGACCTGGACCTTTCCAGGACCGCACGCCGGTTGTCTGTTTAAAAAGAAAAAAAGACAGAAGAAGGGGGGTGGTGAGAAAACTAGGAAGTGTTGCTGGAATGATTTGCAATGGCCCACCCGGAGCGCGGCTAAATGAATGACTATTATTGAGTTAGAAATAAAAAATGTAAAGAAAATACAGCTAAAAGGGGAGAATGGAGACAGAGACAGAGACAAAGAGAGAGACAGAGATGAGTGAGAAAGAAACAGAAGTGAGAGAGAGGAGTGAGAGACAGAGGTGAGAGAGAGAGAGAGATGAGTGAGAAAGAGACAGAAGTGAGAGAGAGGAGTGAGAGACAGAGGTGAGAGAGAGAGAGAGAGAGAGAGAGAGAGAGAGAGAGAGAGAGAGAGAGATGAGTGAGAAAGAGACAGCAACAGAAGTCGGAGAGAGAGAGAGATGAGTGAGAGACAGAGACAGAAGTGAGAGAGAGAAAGAGGGGTACCTGCTGGTATACCGATCGCCTGTGCGCTCATTACTCACTGCCAGCTGTGGGGTGCCAGGCATCCATACCCACCCCACCCCACCCTATCTCCCCCTGGCTGGGCGTTGTTTAATGGCTACCGCTCCATCCATCATGTCTGGTAATGAGCTGAGAGTGACTGGTAGGACGGCTGTGGAGCGAGCACGACTTACCTGCCATGTGCACACTCTCCGACCGCGTGGAAATATATGGCCTGCGCAGGCTGCACTTATTAACACATCTCAGACCGAGGAGTGAGGAAAGTAAATCAAAAAGAAAGTGGAGGAATTGATTAAGAGAATGGGGAACTAGAGGGCTAATGGAATAGAAAAATAGAGGGATGGGTAAACACAGTCATAGAGGAGCACGTCAAAGACTACTGGCATATTATCTGACATATAATTTGGCCCTTTTTTTGAATGTTGTGTAAAAGTGAAGGATAACTGAAGCCTTTTTTCCATTATCACCCATTGAAAACGCAAAAAGGTAACAACTGGCGCCGTTTGCAAACTAACCTACAGAAAGGGACCTATTTTTGGTGGGTAATTGCATCTTACTTAACAGGCCGAATAAATGGGGAGACTTGGCCAAATGAAAGGGAAAGGTGAAGTGGTCAGTAAAATGTATCTTCCATCAGGACCCTTATTTCGTATAGACTTTTTTCATTCTATCTTTGTGTGCAAAAAAGACATTTTCAAATTCCTTTTTTGCACCACATCAATCTAGCACCAAGTGGGCGATCGAAGAACGAAAACCAAAAAGAAAGAAAAACACGACAAGGAAACATTAGAGCTACTCCCTGCTAAAAAGAAAACACTTTGAACACACAACGCCATCATATTCACGCATGGGGTGAAATACACACACAAAACACACACACACACACACACACACATAAGACATTCTAGGGTTTTCCAGGCACTGATTACAACTCGGTCTACTGCCATCAGTTTTGATGGCTTCGTTACCTGCTTCTCCCGGAGGTGGCATCTTTGCGGTTTAAGGTACAGGGGAGCAGAAGAACAGGAAAACAAATTGGCCAATAAGAGACTGCTATTCACCGCAGCAGCAGGGAGACACCGCGGCGCGCTACAACTTAATTACATGGCATTGATTCTGAAATGTTCCTTTAACACACCAGGGCTATGGAGATGTACTCACGTACACACACACACACACACACATAGCATGCATTATGTTGTTCCAGCCATCAGGGAGAGGCAGAGAGAGACAGAGAGAGACAGAGAGAGAGAGAGCGTGCGAGAGAGAGAGGGAAAGAGGGAGAGAAAGAGAGAGGGAAAGGGTGAGAGGGAGAGACAGAGAGAGAGACTAAAACAATGGTATTCGCAAGAAGGGGACACCAGGATTACCAAACCATTATCGCGGAGCGTGGTGGGACCCTATGTCGCCGTCGACAACTCCAGCCTCCTCCTGATAGGCTAGGAGTGACTCTACCAGAATGTAATTATCCTCGTTGTGATGGAGTGATAGGGCCGCAGTGTCCCCCGGTGCATTCCCCAAAAGAGATTAAAAACCATAATGGCTTTTGTGTTGCTGTCATCCACAGCTAATTACGTGGGAATTACATCATCACCAGGCGGCGTGATCCGAGCCGCCAGTCGTCCATCATCACCCCCTCCCCCAAAAAATGGCTTCCACCGATCCGCCGCATCCTTCCAGGGATTCCCCCCCCTCACCCTCCTCATCATCTACGGGGGTTAGCCTCAGCGGGAAATAACGAAGCCCAGCGTCTCTGCGTTTAGACTAACCCCGTCGCTTAACAGTATCGTCTGGGGGCCCGCCACACCTAAACACGTGTGCGCTTTGCTTTCGCATTCATCAAAGCCTCAACAACAAAAAAAAAGAGACAAACAACCCCCAACAGCTCGGGTCACGACTAATCACTGCCCTTTTTTGAGCCCCGCCGCTGCAGAGTCTGTGTGAGCTGCATCCTTAAAGAGAAGCACCACAACTCCCCCAGTAGTCACATGTTGTTTCTCACCCTCTTCTCTTACACCCCCCCCCCCCCCCCCACCCCCCCCCCCCCCCCCGCTGTGCTCAAACAAGAGAGCAGGGCACTCTTTACTTCACTGATGCATCATTCCCTTCAAGTCTCTCTCTCTCTCTCTCTCTCTCTCTCCCCCCTCTGTGTCTCCCTCTCACCGCACTCCAAGAGTCTTCAGGGGAGATCAAACACCATGATGGTGACTAAATCGTGCGCCTGCCATGGATCAACATGCATGCTTAGCCCGCCTCCCCCCAACCCGACCCACACATACGGAGAGAGTGATAGACAGAGACAGACACAGAGACAGAGACAGAGAGAGACACACACACACACACACACACACACACACACACACAAACACACACACTGTAGGAATCCAGGCGAGGGTGAAGGTGGGTTATGGGTGGGTTGAGGTTGGGGGAGCAATTGGGTCTGCAGCACAGGCAGCAGTTGTGGAGACCAAAGGGAGAGAGGGGTGATTGTCTATCACCGCTTTTCATCTCCCTTTCTCTTCCTCCACCCGCCCCTCCATTCCTTCTTGAAACCCTTGCTCTTAAGAACCAGAGAGAGTAGGACCAGAGAGTAGAACCAGAGAGAGTAGAACCAGAGAGAGCAGAACCAGAGAGTAGAACCAGAGAGAGTAGAACCAGAGAGAGCAGAACCAGAGAGTAGAACCAGAAAGAGTAGAACCAGAGAGTAGAACCAGAGAGTAGAACTAGAGAGAGTAGAACCAGAGAGAGTAGAACCAGAGAGAGCAGAACCAGAGAGTAGAACCAGAAAGAGTAGAACCAGAGAATAGAACTAGAGAGAGTAGAACCAGAGAGAGTAGAACCAGAGAGCAGAACCAGAGAGAGTAGAACCAGAGAGAGCAGAACCAGAGAGTAGAACCAGAGAGCAGAACCAGAAAGAGTAGAACCAGAGAGCAGAACCAGAGAGTAGAACCAGAAAGAGTAGAACCAGAGTGTAGAACCAGGGAGCAGAACCAGATAAGGTAGAACCAGAAAGAGTAGAACCAGAGCGTAGAATCAGAGAGAGCATCACCAGAGAGAGTAGAACCAGAGAGAGTAGAACCAGAGAGAGCAGAACCAGAAAGTAGAACCAGAGAGTAGAACTAGAGAGAATAGAACCAGAGAGAGTAGAACCAGAGAGTAGAACCAGAGAGAGTAGAACCAGAGTGTAGAACCAGAGAGAGTAGAACCAGAGAGAGAGCAGAACCAGAGAGTAGAACCAGAGAGAGTAGAACCAGAGAGAGTAGAACCAGAGAGCAGAACCAGAGAGAGTAGAACCAGAGAGAGTAGAACCAGAGAGTAGAACCAGAGAGAGTAGAACCAGAAAGAGTAGAACCAGAGTGTAGAACCAGAGAGCAGAACCAGAGAGAGTAGAACCAGAGAGAGTAGAACCAGAGAGTAGAACCAGAGAGAGTAGAACCAGAAAGAGTAGAACCAGAGTGTAGAACCAGGGAGTAGAACCAGAGAAGGTAGAACCAGAGATTAGAACCAGAGAGAGTGTAGCACAAATGGGGATACAGGTGGAAAGAGTGGCTATTTCTTTTCCGGGGGGCTGAAAGTGATCAACCAGTTAGCACAAAACTATCTAGTCCCCAGCAACACACACACACACACACACACACAAACACCCAGCACCTCGTTGACTCGGTAAGAGTGATCACCCTGCACAGCAAAATGAGAAGTGAAGAGAGGGAGAAAATAGATTTCGAAAAAAAGGGGTGAGTTCAGTGGAGGGGTGTGCGTGTGTGTGTGTGTGTGTGTGTGTGTGTGTGTGTCGGGAGGCGAGCGAAGGCAGAGGTAGTGTCGTCGGGGCCTAGTGAGAAGCTGGGTTTCGGGGCCACCCTTATTGCAATGGGATCTGGGTAGTGTAGTAGTCGTAGCAGAAGTGATTTATTTCCAGGCCGCTGTAATGTATACACGCCGATCCATTGTGGGAGATTAAAGGATTAAAAGTAGCCAGTGTTTTCTCCCAGACACTGCACTGGCCGCTGCCAGATCAATCACTGTCTTCCCGTAATGAAAGAAGATTATACGACAATCACTGCTGGCCAAACGCAATACTGCCGTCACTACTGATTTAGTTATGCCTTTGCAATTCCACTCGCAAGGAGAATCATTGAGATTAGTGTTTAAAGTAGTGTGAAACCACATTTATACATCCACACGTAGCGGCCGCGCGCGCAACCCCTCAGGTGTGCACGCCTGCGCGCGCACACACACACACAAACAAATTAACACACGAACACAAGCAAAGAACAAAATCAATTAGAAAAGCAATTTGTTCTTTGAGCCAAAATTCTCCATATTGTATCAAACTTCACACAGCCCTGAGCATTGGAGTACACACGAAGCTCGGGCGCATTGTTAAGCACACTGCTGAATGAGTGGAGTGTGTGCGTGTCAGGAGATACCAGGGTAGCGGGAGGGTGGAGTGGTGTGTGTGTGTGTGTGTGTGCATGTTTTCCCTGCGAGCCACGCCAGACAGAGGGGGATCAGAATGGCATGACAGTATAGGAAACACACGAGACAGGCCGCGGATAAACACGCTGAGGCAACACGCTGAAATTCGCCGTATTTCCCTCTCTCCTGCTCGCTCTCCTTCCTCCTCCCTGCGCCTTTCCACCCGCTTTGTATTTTCTTATTCACCTTGTGTCTCCTAACTGTTCCCATTTTCCATTTCTGTAACCCGCCCACTTACCCAGCCCTCCATCTTTCTCCCCTCTACTCGTTCCCTTTTCATTGAAATGTATTACTTTACTTCCTGCCTTGTCTCTGCCTCTATCTCCTCCACCTATCTCACCCGTTTCTTTCCGTCTCCCGCAGAACATTTTCAATGTTTACCATGAAAACCCCCCCAAAAATGTACCAAGGGAAACCCCCCCGACGAGACATACACACAGCATAAACATCGTATATCATATCCTACCCGTAATCTGCACTCCAAACGGGGGAGAAGCACGAACGTATGTGTAATTCAGGGGTTTGAGTGCGCACGTCTACACAAGTTTAAAGTCCAAAGTGACAGCTTGTATACAGAAGTCAGAGGGAAAGTGAATTACATCTGACAGTCTGCTAAGACGGGGCCCCGTGATGAAGATAGCCGAGTGGGGAGCGGTGAGGTCATCTCTAAAGCTAACGTGTTTTGACAGCGAATAGATGTGGTTAATCCTTAATCCTGCGGTGAATCAATGTGGTATTGATAAGTGCTGCTGATAGTGGATTTCCATTGAACTTCCATATCCCTCTTCACATTATGCTCGATTATTCGGCCGCGCCCTGAGTGATGTTTGCCGTCAGACGTGCAGCTACATGGGCCACCCACCCACAGCCCGAAATAAATCCAACAAAAAATTGTAGCCAACACAGAAATACACACACACAAAAAAAAAAAAAAAATATATATATATATATATATATATATATATATATATACACAATCCTTTTATTTTTGTTCCAGCTCATACGCAGAGGGTGCATGCAGACACACACACACACACAGTTTATCCCCATGGTCCACCCTTTCAGAAAGTGAATTGGGTCTGAGAGTAATGTCTCCTGACAGCTTGGCTACAAACTATGGTGCAAGATAACAGGAAATCACTACACATGTCCATAAACAAATGGTTATTTTTAAAGCAAATGAAAAGTACTAGTTTATCTCCTCTGTATGGAGCCCTTGACAGGCCTGCGAGCCTGAGACACATCAGCAGGGGAAGTGGTTCTCTGTGTGCATCCGAATGCTTAGATACATAAATGAGTATTCTCATAGTAGACCCTGTGAATTGAGATCTCGACGGTGAGCACATCTCAAAGAAAATAAAAAACGGAATATCTAACTTTCCTCTCTTATCCTCTAAAGTTGGACTTGAATATGTTTGTGTTTTGATTGAAAACAACAGGCTTGACAGGCCGGCGGTGCTTGCCGATTTATCATTGGGGGCCCCGAAGAATCAAAATCCCCTTCAAATAGTTGCTCTGGGCTTGATTCCTCAGCCACGCAACAATGCGTGTTGACATTGGGGATGTGCACGTCTGTGCATTCTGGATGTGCACTGAAGGCCCGTTCAGCCCTGATGAACGGTTGGATGAAAACACTTCTGTGATCGATCAGAGCCCCGAGGCAAAACAGTCGTTGGAGGAATAGGGCTTCTCCTCAACTATAACTTCATGGAAAAATATTTATCCTCGGGAGGGCACCAAACTCCTGAAACCCGGTTGTAAGTTGAGTAAGACGAGTTGCTGTACTTCGACATCAACTGCCTACAAAAACAAAACCTCAAACATCGGCAGCGCTGGAAGGGAGAGGTTTCAGATACAGAAGCTCCTTCCAGATCCAGATAATTCCTCGGACGCACATTGCTTCTCGGTGTGCGTTGTAAACAACACATGATACACGCAAAGATGATACAACGATAGATGCTCTCGTGCGTGTCCTACAGGCTACGCTCTACACCTACAGGCTAGCGGCGATCGCTAGCCTGTAGGCAGGAGTAGAGGGAGGCTTCATAAACAACCTGCAACTCTGATCAGAACGCCGCCTGGTGAGGACACAGATGGGGCCTGTGGCAGAGACCCGGGCTTTTCCAGACCTAAGCCAGGAGAGCAGGTAATCCATCAGGCCAAGGCACACAGGTGCCTGAGGGGTCCCTACCGCTGATCCTACAAGACTGATTGGGCCTCTGTGGGAGGCCTGGCCCCCTGAATGCATGGACATCAGTGCCTGGCTCGCTCCATTGAGGCTTGAACTGAACTGGGCCAAGGCAAGGCACTGACCTGCTTTAGCAAGGGAAAAGGTGGAGCCGGATGAACCGGGTCCTGTGATACCTGACGGTGCTCTTTATAGATAATCTAAATAGCAGCGCAGCTAAATGAGCATTTGGACAGTTGCTGCTCTGAAGTGTTGTGTCAATACCATCTGCACCGCTACAAAACCACAATGAGATTTGAATGGTCGTACTTGGTGGTCATACTAGTCTAACTGATCCATCACTGATACACACCTACCCCCCCCATCTCCCCCCGCTTCCTCTGCTTTATGGTGTACCTTCTGTTAGGCCCAACCATGAACAATGGCTTAATTGTACTGCAGTAATTACGGGGCGGTAAACAATATCCAAAATGGAGAGGCAGACAGAAGCCGGCTCAAAGTTGATAAGAGATGAGATAATTGCTTTATCCGGTGGTGGTCTGTCGGGCGGCGCGGGAGGGCAGAGACAGCGCCAGCCAAGAACCTGCCACTACCACGGCAACCGGGCGTTGATTGACACGCAAGCGAGTGGAGGGAGAGATAGTTAGACAAATGGACGCTAAGATATAGTTTGACAGACAGATGCGGGCATAAATGGATGGTTTGGCAGCATGATAAGGTAAATAGGCTGATGGATCGCAAAACAAATACAGGAGGAGGAAGGGGGCGAAACTGAGAGATGAAAATGAAAGAAAAGAATGTCCACCCGCCCGACAACAAAAGATAGAGGAGTCAGATGGGACGATAAACACAGATGGATTGCGTTGATACGCCGCATAGAGGCGGGGCGCAATCGATAGATTGTTTTATTCTATTGGCCCCGCCAAACTGGAGATGTGCGGCATCGGGCCGATCCGTTTCAGACGATACCCGGTGTGACTGTTACAGATGGGCGAGATAGAGACACGTCCCGATCAGTTTGTAGGTGCATTACATCGCACGTGTCATCGACGTGCTTTCAAGCGAGTTGGGGGGGGGGGGGGGTGGTGGTCTATAAATCCTTTTCTATACATCCTCAACAAAAACTTCACCCATCCCACGTGTGTGTGTGTGTGTGTGTGTGTGCGCGTGTGTGAGTCATATTGTATGTCTGTTTGTGTGTACAGGAATTTTGTGTGTATTCTCACATAATGTGTGTGTGTGTGTGTGTGTATGTATGTGAGCTTGTGTATGCGTGCATGTCTGTGGGGGAGGGTGTGTGTGTGTGTGTGTGTGTGCGTGTGTGCGCATGTGTGGATTAAGTAAGGGTCATAAATCAGTAGGCTGTAGGTGAGAACACCATCATAAGATGTTAACCCTTGGCCCCGGGAAAGAAGCACTACCTGCAGGGAATAGCAAGTAGGTGGGCCCCAAAATGGCGGATGAACTCAAATTCCTTCTTTCCGGAGGCAGGGGGGGGGGGGGGGGGGGGGGGGGGGAATTACCAATGCAAAACAAAATGGCTGCCGTGACAACCAGCTGCCTCATTACCACGGCTCGCTTTTTTCCCCCGTCAGGGAGCGGAAAGACAAGGGTATGTGAAGTTTAGAAACAAGGTAGGTCTCCTGGCTGGGGAAAGGTGGCTTTTTCTCCCTCCGCAGTGTTTCTTGAGGGACATGGGGGCTGCGCTGCAACAGACCTGATGAGTGTTGCCAGGCTTATAATAGACAGGCGGGGCCCAGAAACCATGCCCTTTGGAGGCGCAGCATCTCTCACCGTCTGACAGCTTACAGAGGCTACGCTCCACAATGACACCTTCACTGTGCACCAGAGATGACACAACACACACACGCGCCCGCTCACAGGTGCATTATGCTCAGACACCACATCCTCAGAAACATAAACAAGGATGGCGGGGTGTCTGTGCGCGCGCCCGCACACACACACACACACACGTGCGCGCAAAAGTGCACAGAAGCATGCTCACAGCATGCGCACACACACACACATTTATTTGAGATCATCGTAACTGACAAGTAAGATTTCAGGACGGTAGTCACATTGTACAAAATTTATTTCCCTCCTCAAGACAGGGGTTATGAAAACAACTATTGGTGCAAAGTTAGAGAGGAGAAGACATGAGAGGAAAAATAAAAAGAAATGTCACTCCAAACTAAAGAAAATGTATACGCAAACATGAGAAATAAAGTTGGGAACCCAACAACAGATATGACCCAGTATTTACACTTGTTTCCAAGTAAAGAAAAGGAGCAGTTTGACCAACACCTTGATATCTGTAAAGAAACGCATTGCAGGTGTACTAATTCATCACCATTTATCTGTGTCTGAGATCACACGGCTGGTCATTAATAGATTGTTCTGGCAAGAAATACGTTTATTTGGGCTGTATAAAGTATAAATACATAATGAGTCTCTAATGTAAGAAACTATAGCAGTTGTCAGCACCGTGAACATGTGGAGTTGTTCGCCACACGCGGTATGGTGTTTATTTGAAAGTAAACCGGTACGGCAGAAAGACCACCGAACTGCAAATGTATTCTTGGGGTGAATCTTATCCAACTTTCTTACCCCCACCTTCAAGCCTTCTCCACGCCAACAACACCCTCTCTGGGACCCCACACGACTGATACCTCACCAGCGCTAAATAAAACATGGCGTTGTTTATTTATTAACCCCCTATCTTTTGATGTATCCCGCTCTGCACAGAAAAAAGAGAGAGTCATAGCGGTAGAGAGAGAGAGAGAGAGAGAGAGAGAGAGAGAGAGAGAGAGAGAGAGAGAGAGAGAGAGAGGGAGAGAGCGCAAAAGAGAAAGATCACAGAGCACTGCAGTGCAAAGGATAGCACTCTCGCCCACTCCCCCTCTCTCTCCTCAATGCTCTTTGCCGTCATCAGACCCATTTGGCCGTACGACGATGCACCCCTCTGCGTGCATGGGTGGCCTTCCAGAACGCGCTCTCCCCCCCCCCCTCTCTCCCTCTCCCCCTCTCTCTCTCTCTCTCTCTCTCTGTGAATCATTTATATTGAGATGTGTTCCCTTGTGTGTACACAAACCACCCTAGACCGTCCCAGTTGATGGACCACACGTTTTCGCTCGCCACATGTTTTGCTTGCGAGCCGCCAGTGTTTCCGTCGGTGCAGTTCGCTGTGAACATGGCTAAGACGATGCTAGACAAGACGCCACACACACACACACACACAGAAAGACTCTCCTCCATACCCATATGCAAATATGCAATGTAACGCTGGAGCATCCTGCTGCAGTAAGTAAATCTAAATAAATGATCTACTGAATATTAAGGGAAGTTTAAATGTGTTTTGAATAATTATGCTGTCCGCATCCTCCGACCAAAAAAATGGGAGTCATTCCGTGATATTATTATATTTAAATGATATTAGCTGCAATGTCAAATGAAGAAATGGTCATCGGCATTTAAGATGATCAATAACAACAAACCGTAATGTTTGTCTACATGCACCCATGTACCGTTCGTTGAAATGCAAATAAACAGAGATAAAACAATCTTGTCTATAGGCCTATCAGTCGCTGGTGCTAGTCCTAGTCGTCGTAGTTATAATACCACACCACCACTCTGGGCGATCAAAACATCATAACATACGCTCCCTGGCTTCACTAAAACGTCATTTAGCAAAATTACTGATTCTGCCGAAAGAGCATTTAGCGTGCGTGCGCCTGCCACAAATGTAAACTTTGTGATAAGAGCACTTATGTCACCGTTATGTCGTCCACAATCTATACAGATGAAAGTGCTATATTGACTTTGTCAACATTCGTGACAGGCGCGCTCACGCTAAACGCTCTTTCGGCAGAATCGACACAAGGAAGTCATTTTGACAAATCATATTGGAAACAGATGTTTCAGTGAAGCCAGGAGAGACGGTTATGATGGTTGGATCACCTTGACCGGTAATGTCCTTTCACACTTTCATGTTAATATCATTTCATTTTCAGTTTCATCTTCTCTTTGGTGTTGTGATACGCATTATGCGAGTACGCTTCCTTCCTCAATGGTGGAGTGGAAGTGTGTGCTTGTGTGTGTGTGTGTTAGCCAGCTCCTGTCTGCACTGTTCTTTTATATTTAATGTATTTTCAGGGAACGGCCCACGCAGGTCAGCGCCACTACATCTTCTCAGACCAGACGGCGGCTGGTGACAACGGATGTCTTGTCAATTAAAAATGTATCCCGTCTGTCTTCACTTATTCATCGAGACGGCGAACACTCGTGTGCAAGGGGCGGATGCGGCTCACGCTCACATGCCACCACTTTGCCCCGCCGCTCGTCAATAAAACAAGCAAACAACATGAATAAGTGATCTATCCCTAATAAAGTGAGACCACTCAACGCACTGTAATGAGAACACTGTAATGGCCAAACATCGCCTGTCTGCGAAGCTATCCTATCCCTCCCCCCCCCCCCCCACCCCCCCCCCCCTCTCTCTCTCTTATCTCTGCCCCTGCCTTTCTCTCCCCCACTTTGTCTCTCCCTCTCTGTCTTTATCTCTCTGTCTCTCTTTATCTCTGTCTGACTAAAATTGCAAAGTACATGCAGACAGCAGAAAATGACATAAGGCAGAGCACTTTGATTGGCTGTCACCTGGCTCAAGACGGGTTAAGATACAGCACTGTCAGTTCAATGATTTATGAGCCCATCATCATCATTTGCTCTGCTTCTTTTCTCTGTAGGTCTTCTTTTTGCTCTCTCTCTCTCTCTCTCTCTCTCTCTCTCTGTCACACAAACACCCACAGCCCCACACACAAACACACTGTTTGTGTACTAGGTTTTCTATATTTCATTTTTTCCCCCCTCCGTGAGACGGGTGGTTCACAGTAGTTTGAACATTCAGAGTGTACGGCTCACCAGCTGCTTGGGCGTCTGTCAGCATGGTGCTATTGTTAGCTCGTTTTTGATGAGATCTACATGGCAGAAAAGCCATCACATAAGATATACTACGGAGAATACTAGAAGAGATCACACCTAATCTCCACACCTGCCTGTTGGCAACACCGCGTCGCTCTACCTCCGCACGCACTCACGCACACACACACACACAGTCCCAAACCCACCTCTCAGCGCCGTAAATGTCTGATTTAAATGTTTTTCCCAGGTGTTTACAGGCTCAAATTTACCGTTTTGAAACAAAAACCAACGACAACACAAACCCGTCGTCACGCCCGAAACAAGTTTAAACGCACTCTTTTTAGCCTTGACACGCTGCTTACTATCTGCTTACTTACACCCAACATTTCGCCTCCTTGAAGACACACACACACACGTGCCCACACACAGGCACGCGCGCGCACCCGCGTGCACGCGCGCACACACACCACTCAAAAACAGGCACATCACACCTGTTCTGATTAACAAGTAGGTCAGTGTTGCCCGGGTGAGATGCACTTTATGCTGCTGTGGCCCCAGAGGCGGCGGTGCTGCTGGCCCCTCTCGTCTGCCCGTGACAGAGCGAGGGCCTGCGGCAACACACCTGTGTCCACACACCTTCCCTGGGATCAATTAGCATTCAAGATTCAGAGTTGCACGTCCCCGAGTGTGGGGGCACAGCGTGTGGAGACAGGTGGCGGTGGCGGTGGTGGTGGTGGGAGGGTAGCGGAGGGGGAGGTGGGGGTGGTGGCACGAAAGACACAAAAAAGTCAAAAACATCACCCCACACACACGCTTAAACGCGCACGCACAAACAGAACAGAGAGAGACGGAGAGAGAGAGGCAAACACAAACAAACACAGGTATTTGCACACACTGCAGAACACACCTAGACGTATGGTGTGTGCGGTAAGCATGCACACGTAACAATTACACCTTTTAGATACTCACTACTCAGAAAAACACTTTGTGTTGCTATTTTATTCATAATTCCACTGAATCATGCATACCTTTTTGCTAAGGTTTCACTGGTTTCATTGGTGGGTGTTTCAACAAGAAGCTAATATGAGGACTAGATGATAAGCCAGAAGAGCTAAAACATAACGAAAGGACGGTTATAAACCTTCTCAAATAACCTCGAAATTGTGTCTATATATGTACAGTATAGTGAGGGATATGAAAAGCGCGATACGAAAACGATGTGTATACATCGGCTTTAATGCAAACACATCATGTTCTCTGAACGTCGCTTGTTTTAGACACCAGCGCATGTGCCCGCCAGGGGTGTGGCTAGTGGGAGCGCGCGCCCATTCGGTACGCGCGTCGGTGCAGTCAGCGAGCCGCTGCCTGTAAAAGAGCCGCTGTTGCGTAGACGACATTACCCACAGTCCAATGCGGCGTGACGTCCACCGCCGGTGTGCGCTAGCTTTCCATTCAAAGTGTATTATTAATATACTGAAGGTGTCGCGTGTCCAAATTGCGCTAAATTTGACACCGCGGTTCCCTGGGTGCCGAGCAATACATCCGCCGAACGCAAAGTGGGTTTGACGAACGGCCGTCGAGATAATCGAATGGGAGGCAAGCAGGCGGCAGACACGCTGAGACTCTGTATAGTTAGATGATAACTCCTAATTGTTTTGTTTTTTTATTGCCCACGTAGAACACAATGAACTCTTGTCCTGTCTGTGCCTCAGGAGTCTGCCACTACAAAATCTATCTTAAAACGTTAGATATCTTTTTCCAATATTTGTTTGGGACAGATTCACCCACGTAGCATAAATTATGGCGTAAAATGGATGAGGCAAATATTTTTAGCATTCAGTAAAAAAAATAATAAATACCTCGCCGACACAAAACAAACATGGCAACCAAACGAAGAGACAACAGCCTGGCCTGAGTTCCCATCATGCCTCGTTAAAACCCTGCGCCGGTATCATAGGTAGTTGGCCACAAGTCAACATGTGGGTGGCAGCGCTTGTTTTGAGAGGCCTGTATGATCCTGGGGTTGACACCCTGGGGTGCTCTCTAACCACAGAGTGAACACACTGGGGACTTGTCTATTCGTGCCAGGCAAGAAGTGTGTGTATGTGTAGGTGTGTGTGTGCATATGAGTATGTGTGTGTGCGTATGTGTGTACATGCCTGCGTGTGTGTGTGTGTGTGTGTATGTGTGTGTGAGCGTATGTGTGTACATGCGTGCGCGCGCATATGTGTGTGTGTGTGTGTGTGTGTGTACATGCGTGCGTGTACATGTGTGTGTGCCTGTTTGTATGCGTGTACATGCTTGTGTGTGTGCGCAGAGGGCATCTGTACCTGCGCCTCCTTGCAGCCCTGTCTTGACAGGGCCCTTCACATCACAGCAGGGGCCCGGACATCAGATCTGACAGAAGTGACCTCTACGCCTCATCTCCCTCCCTGCCTGGTCCCTGCCGCACACACACACATGTGCACAAACGCACACGCACGAGCGCACACACACCAGGTAACCCTGCGGCGTGTCTGGAGAAACGGGGCTGACGCGCCCCGCGCAGGACAACATGGTAGAAGCAGCAAAAAAACAAACAAACATAAAGAAAAAGCCCATCACACCTAAAATAGTGACATCCTTAAACAACCACAAGCACACATACACACACACAAACACACACACACACACACACACACACACACACATATATATATATATATATATATATATATATATATATATATATATAAGCCCATCCCCCACCCTCGCGGCATGGTTTGGCGGACTAGCCCCCTAGTCAGGCAGCCGTCAATAGGGACTCCAGCAGAGAGGCTTCTAGACGGCGCTGGGACACAAAGCCGGGACACAAAAGGAGTCCAAATCAAAGGCAGAATGGGGCCCATATTATTCCTTCAGAGCAGGAAATAATTTGCTGGCAATTTGTGACTCAATTTGAATTCCTTTTTGTTGGGGTGGGATTTTATTCTCTCTTCTTTTTTTTGTTTATGTTTGTTCCGAGATAGAGAGAGAGAGAAAGAGACAGACGGAGAGAGTAGAGAGAGAGCGGAGAGAGAGAGAAAGAGAAATAGACAGACAGACAGACAAACAGACAGAGGCGGAGACGGAGAGCGAGAGCACACTGTTCTCTCTGTAAAAAACAAGCAATGCATCGATACATTACGACCAAAGAATTGAAGTGGCCCTCCAGCCCCTCCAGTCCATAACGGGTGTACGTTAACAGCCTTTCCCTCAGTGGCGATCTTACTGCTGGTGCAGGGGGTGCATTTGCACCCCCTACCGTTGGGATGAAAATATAAAAATGTTCAAATCAATGTCAAAAAACATTTAAAGACTGTGTAAAGCAAATTCTGAGATTTGTTTCTAAACACATTACACACACGTTAGAAAGTCATTGCTGAAAACATGTGAAAATACTGTATAACCATTTAATATTGGATTGTGGAGTTAGACCGTTTTTCTATTTTTCACCACTTTCGCGTTCAGGATTTTATGGGTGGGGTTTAAAGGGTACACATGATGACGTAAACAATACCTCTTAGCATTGCCCCGCCCCTAACAACCAGAGCGCAGTTGCATCACTGCTTGTCACGCTCAATCATAAGTTTGACAGTTATTCGTTTTGCATTTATGATTTGACAGTTGAGAGAGGCTCTGCCCTAGCCTCGCGAGACCAGCCTGATCTCGCGAGCTCCATGATATTCCACTCACAGTTCAGACTGGCATTACACGACGGAGATAATTTGGAGCCGATCACCAAATGATCGTCCAATCGGCGTTGGTTTTGAGGCGGGTTCAAGTGTGACGCAATGAGGAGCGACTCTTCAGTCTAAACAACATGGCGGCTTCCGCGGATGTGATCGAGATGCGCTCAGCTATCGAGCAAGTTTTAGCAGAATTATAGTGTATTCCTTCTCTAAAATATGAGCAAAAAGCGGCACTGGAGGCTTTTCTCGGAGGAAAAGATGCTTTTGCCCTTCTTCCGACTTGTTTACTTGATGAGCTTGCCTCGACGCTCTGTTATCACGTCATACGCTTCGTTGATCTGATTGGTTGATTTGGCCCACCAATCACCAACATAGGCAGATGGTTTATCCAATCAGCAACCAGTATTTTCGCCCCCTCCCAAAGGCTCTCCAACGGAACGATTCCAGATGGAAATGCTGAGCCAACGCAAATCATTCCATCTGGCGGAGTCAGGTTAGCTCTGCCCTACCCGTAAGCAAATGGGCGTGGTTTAGCACCTTCAGCAGAAACGCTCCCAGCGTCTCAGAGCTGAGAATAATGCTTATTTTTTCACGATTTTAAATCCTAATTTTATATACCTTTTTTAATCATTGAAATTTGGCTGGGTGGAAATAACACATATTTCTCTAGTGTGACAAACTCTCACACATTTACTTCTAGACAGACTTTAAAAGAAAATTATTTTTGAAGAAGTGATGTCAGATTTTTTATATTCTATCATGTTTTGTTTTACTCTTACTTATTCTCACTTATTAATTTCAAATTTCTCAAATAACCACGTAATGACCTCTAACTCACACATGGCATGCAACATAGCATCCAATATCTGGCGTTGTTAACGCAGTGCGAGCGAGTCATGGCAAAATGACCTAACAAAACAATCAATGCATTCTTCAGCAAGAACCATAAAAGTTCCTCAGCTGACAGTCCTCCTATCAACACCCAAAGCCAAGGTGAAGGAGCTGCATCAGCTTGCAATAATGAAGCAGCAAATACTGCTGTTGCCAATGAAGCTAACACCTGTGGTGGGATTAGCGGTGGCCAGGCGGGGCTGCAAACTAACAACGCGCCGGCGCCAGCACCTGCAAGGCCTAATAAAAGGGATTCCTGCCGTGGTCCAGAGAACACCCGTCAGAATATAGCATCTGGGCCATATCAACCCATTATTGATTTTCCAGCAAAGTCCACAACAAATGATAAGATGCCAGTGCGTAAGTTTCAAAAGGAGAGGTATAGGGAATTTACTTTCTTAGAATATAGTGTTTGTGATGACCGAGCATTGTTTTCCTTGCCGAGCATTTGGTCTTGATCGCATGGAGCCAGCATTTCGAAGCAAAGCTTTTCAAGCATGTGTAGTGAACCCAAGAATGTGTCACCACATTAATTTGAATATAATTTAATTGAAAGAGGGAATTAATCTTTCTGTTAATTTTTACGGGTTGAATGTGATTCCCCGGTAATATTTGTGATATGCACATTTTATTTTTTACATATATTGTGAAAAATCGGTAAGTGGAACCTTTGAGACCGGAACTGTTGCCATTCAGGTGGTCTCAGGTGTGGACTTCCGCCCACGCTTCAGACGCCATGTGGACGGCACAGGTATCACTCCGTGTCTTCATTGTCCTTTCACTCTGTCTGTTTTCACAGGTCAGTACACGACAAAAGTTGATGGGTTTAAGTTGTTTATGCTTTTATTTGTGTACATACGCTAAGGGTAAGTTGAAGTGTTATTTGCGTATGTTAATTGATGTTGAAGAAACTTGAAAATCCGCCGCGCATATAGACGGTATGTCGGGTGTTCGTCGCCCCTGCCTTTGTCTTGCATGCAGTCACGTGTGCTTTACATTGTTCGCAGTCATTACACTCACACATAGTCCCACAACTGTAAATAAGAAACACACGCAACGGGTATTTTGCACATGGTTTTATGTAACAAATGTACATTTAATAATAAGAGTTTAAAGATGTTTATGTTGGTACAGTTGTAAATGTTTAAATTCCTCCGTGAGCTAATTTGTGGAGTAAGTGTGTATTACATCCATTAACACAGCAGGCTTAAGCTGCATGATCGTCACAGTAAAATGATACTGTCATTTGTACTATAGACAGATAGTATATATTGTGCCTTTTGTACAGTCAGGTTACAGTGTAACAATGTATAAAGCTGATTTGAATTTCCGTTTATTAAGTTATTGGATGCATTTGATAAGTAGAGATATATGCCACTTACCTGAAACGAATGAGAATATTATATTTGGAGAGTAATACTATGTTTTGCATTTGTGATAATTAAAGAGACGCCATGTGGACGGCACAGGTATCACCCCGTGTCTTCATTGTCCTTTCACTCTGTCTGTTTTCACAGACAACTGTATTTGTAACGAGGTTCCACGTTTTGGTGCCCGTAACACATGGCATAAAGCAACTTCCATATTCCATGATCACAGTAAACGACCATTTGGATGCAACTGCTAAGTGGCAAGAATATGTGCAGTCACTTCAGAAGTGGCACAGCTGGACAGCCAAAGGCACACAGCAGTGAAAGTGAATCAAGAATACTTCACAACTGTAACTGAGAGTATTTTGTTCTGTGTTCGTCAAGGCATCCCGCTGCGTGGACCTGTTGAAGGCGAGGGCTCTAACAACCATCTTAGAGAACTTATGAAGCTTTATTCTAAAGATAACGAGCAAACCACACTTTTCTTAACGAAGAGAGAACAATTCTATATGTACATGAATAGTGCCACGCAAAATGAAAATCATTGAGGTAATGGCCCAACAAGTGTTGGGCCACAAGGGTGAAGGATGCATGCATCTTTTCTCGCAGATGAGACCATGGATTTGTCCAGGCACAAGCAAGTTGCTCTGATTGTTCGCTACGTATGTCAGGCTTTTATAGAACAAAACAAACAGATGGCGCTTCACTTGCAGCCCTGATTAAGAACACATTGCAGACTTTGGACCTAGATCTTTCTTCTCTCAATGCTACGATGGCACAGCAAGCATGAGATTTTAAATGAGAACCCACTTGCTTTTTATGTATATTGCCATGCGCACATTTTGAATTTGTGCATTGTTGACATGGCATCCAGTGTGCCTGCTGTGCAAAACATTTTTGGGACACTGCAAACAATCATTCAAACTGTATTGAATGAAGTGCAAAGCACCATGCTGTGTTGGAGAAATTGACAGCTGCCAGTTCGCAGGTGGAGTGAAAACTATGAAGTCACTCAGTGATACGCGTTGGAATTGCCATGTAGAGGCTATCAATGCCGTACTTGACAATTTCAAGGAAATAGTAGAGGCGCTCTCAGAAATAGTCCGGTTCAAAGGTGGGTGCAGAGGCTAATGCGCTATTGAAAAGTGTACAAGATTTCGGCTTCATTTATTGTCTAGTTTTCATGCACAGAGTGCTGGTGGTGACAGACACACTGAATAAACTATGATAGCGCACAGGCCCTGGTCAAAGCCACCGTGAAAACAATAGAAAAGATGAGAGGAGATGCATTTGCACGTCAAACATTTGATTTCGTCAGGCAACTATGTGACAAAAATGGGTTTGCCGGCCCTTCTGTACCACGAAAAGACATACTTGCAAAACGAGGCGGGGATGACAAGACAACATTTAATAATCCAGAGGATTATTACAGATGTGAAGTACAGAACACTAGACACTCTCACGCAACAGCTCCGTGATCAATTCTCAAAGAATGAAATGCACGTTCTGCAGTGCTCTAGTGACCTGGTGAATTCCCCTGGCATGCCAACAGATGCAAGTCTAAATGTGTGTGCCAGACCTACAACATGAATGCAGACACTCTTGGCAATGAGATCACACTTTTCAACAGAATGTTCAATGATGAACAGTTCAAAGATGACCACCTGTCAAGTTTGGAAAAAAAGACTTTGGCTTTGGAAAATGCATTTTTGAATCTGCAAAAGCTATACAGACTATACCTTACAATACCAGTCACATCTGCGTCAGCAGAACACAGTTTCTCCGGACTGAGACAGCTGAAAACGTATCTAAGGACCACAATGACGGACACAAGAGCCTCCAATTTGGGAATATTACAAATAGAGAAGGCCCAGGAAATCAGCATTGCCAGAGTCAGTGAGAAATATGCATCGGTCAAAAACAGGAAACTCCAGTATACAGCATAAAAGGTAGGCCTAATGGATAAACATGTTCTATTATTTTGGCCTGGGTTGACAACTGTAAAGCAAGTCATTCTTGCTTTACAGTTGTTGTGTGGAATCATGAGAACAGAAGTTTCTTACTTTGATTGCTTGAATTGTATTGCCTGTTTCTTTACAATTATAGTTGGGGGAGTTTGGGGAGGGGGTAAGGGGAACAATAGTGTTTGTTCATCAGGTGTGCAGTGGCTGCGCACCACTTAGGAGCAATGCAAGTGCGCTATCTACTCTTGTGGTGCTGAATCGCATTGCAGTATTGTGCAACGCAACCCATAGGTGCGTTTGCAGTCCCGGATCATTTTTTAGAACAAGATAGACTGATTATAAGCGCTCCTGTGGCACTCTCAACTGGGATACTACGGTGTTTGTGTACAATTGCTGTAACAACTGCGTTGTTGGCTCTAATGTAGCCTTTTTTGGTGATGCACAGTTGTCATAATGCGTAACATTTAAACCTATGTACAACCAATAGGTGGTCATGTAGTTATTTAGTGACATGCCCATACAAACTGAGGGGGCACGTGCCGAGTCAAATCAGTCTTTGGCAACCCCGAAGGAGCCCAAAAATGTTTGGTGCGCGTTCCGCGTCTGCACATTTCCCCCTTTGTGCCCCCTCTCAAAAATGAGTGGCTACTTCGCTTCTCTCTCTCTTTCTTGCTCCTCTGCCCATTGCACCCCCTGTTTAATAACCCTACAATCACCACTGCCTCTACTAATTAGCAGGGCTCAACACTGACTTTTCTTCCCTGGGAGCACTGTGCTCCTAAGTTGAAATTTTAGGGGCACAAAAGCAGGGGCACAACTAAAAAAAATAGAGGGATTATTAAGAGTTTATTTCACTCTTACAATAAAGAACAGTTCTATGAATTCTTGAATTCTTAATGTGATTCTGTGCACATTCTTGTTTATGGAAAAGAAAAAGTATGCAACGGTAATATAGTCACTCGGGCTGAAACTGCGCTCCAGTTCCGCGGTTTAACATGGCTGGACACACAGGGGAACGGGAGAAATGCATTGGCGGCTGCCGGTAACATTCAGTTGTATAAAGCCCCTTTCCCACTGGACAAAAGACCCACTAAAATCTAAGATGTAGGCTACATTACATTCTGACATTCCTGCTTAAAATCTGAACCACATGTTGGACGTTACAGGGACTTATTTGAAAAAGGGGAATCATAACAATGTAACAAGTGGAAAAATCACTGCGTTGGTATTTTGTTTCTCACCAATTGCCAAGAAGCACAGCGTTATCATTCATTTAGTCTCTCTCCAGATGAAATACAGTCCCTGGAGGTTTTGTTTTGTTTTTGGATGAGCCAGTGCATCGCCAGCTTCCAACTCTTGGCATAAGGTAAGCATAAGCACATGGTCTCTACCACTGCAATAGCCACATACAGCTTCACGGTGTGAACGGTCCATTTTCAGAATGTTATCTTGTGATTCTTTTGCAAGTACTTGCCAGTTGCAAGCAATTTCGTAGCAAATCTTCGGTCGCAAACATGGAAAATAGAACAGATTCATGAACAAAGTGTGATATTAGTGGCTGTTTCCTTAGTCAGTCGGCAAACCCATCGTGCTATGTGTGAAAGCCGGTAACATGATCTATTTTATTTTAAATCAAAAATAGAAATTCCACTTCCACTAAATTCACGTTCGCACAACTTTTTTAGGTGCATATTGCGAGCAAAATGGACACACTGTCGAGCCCTGATTAGCCATATTATATACGACCGCTTTGTTCCGCACTAATAAACACACTTAGTCGCCCCCTATTGCCCATTGCCCTAACCCCCCCCCCCCCCCCCCCCCCCCCCAAAGCCCAGGCCCTTTGGCATTCGCCTGCAAGGTACTAGTGACTCGGCTGCCTTGGGGTCTAATTGAAATGAAGCTATGTGACCTTTTGGCGGGGCAGGGTTAGGGGGGGGGGGGGTGCTGGCAATAGTTCATCTCACAGGCCGCTATCCACCATTTTGCAAGCACTTAATAAATCAGATCAGCTGAATCGGCTCCGGGGGCGACGGCCATGACCTTTACCACCCCGTGACACTTTGACTGGTGACACCCTGGATACCCGGGACCGCTGCCCTCCCCCTCCCTTCCCCCCTGCTGGAGACAACACATTGTGTATAGGCAGAGGGTGGGTCAGGCTGCTATGAATGGGTAGGGGTGGTGGTGGTGGTGGTAGGTGGTGGTGGGGGTGGTGGTAGGTGGTGGTGGGGGTAGTAGGGGTGGTGGGGGTGGTAGGGGTGGTGGTGGTGGTAGGGGTGGTAGGAGGTGGTGGTGTTGGGGGTGGTGGTGGTGGTAGGGGTGGTGGTGGTAGGGATGGTAGGTGGTGGTGGTGTTGGTGGTGGTAGGTGGTGGTGGTGTTGGTGGTGGTAGGGGTGGTGGTAGGTGGTGGTGGTGTTGGTGGTAGGGCTGGTAGGTGGTGGTGTGCAAGGCGGAAGGCAGGTCGGTAAATATGAATATGTACATACGACACACGTACATACATATATGGAGACAAGATTAAGTGCGCGTGAAGTGAATTTCACAGATGACAGTGTAGTGTTATATTAGTCTGATGGGGCTGTGTGTGTGTGTGTGTGTGTGTGTGTGTGTGGTAGACAGAGGAGAAGAGGTCTACTCGTGACACATCTGGTGGGAATAGGAACATCTGCTGGAGCGCCTGCTACTCTGGTTAACACACACCTTCCTCAGTGGACCTCCATGTTGACAGCGCCCAGGTATCACACACACACACACACACATATACATACGTGCATGCTAACATGCACATACACATATAGGCCTACTAGTGCACAAAAACACAAACTCAGGTGTTCCTCTGTGGTCTTGTCATGGCTCCTCTCATGCACCGCTGTGCTCCGCGTGTAGTAAATAACGGTCCATTACGGGAAGCAGGAAGGCTTCATTATCACACTGGAGTGGGATATAAATAGAAGCCCTATCATTCATGGCTTGACGCTAAAGAGCAACTATGTCCAATCTGCACCAGATGCTCCTCAGAGCCGAATTAAAACCTGCATTATTACTGGTGGAGAATGTCATGTTGTTGGCAAGGTGAGGCCCTTCCCCTCCGGCCCCCCTGCTCTCCATGTAGCTTTGCCGGGGGATTTGCGTCGGCTAATTCCCATATCCGTGTTGTCATCTGCTCCCACCAAGGAAGCCATCATGTATTCTATCGTACTGCCTCCCTGTCTCTCTATCTCGCAAACACACACATACACACACACTGCTATGCGAAAAAAACGTATTATGCATTTACACAAATAAAGGAGAAGCTTTTAACAGGATATCTCTTTGTCTCTCTCTCTCATGTAGACTATATAATGAAGTGAAGTCATCTCGGGTTAAGAATCGCTGTCCACCTCTGCGCCAACGAGAAGTGGTATTACGGGGCGAAGTCGCCGCCGCGGTGCTACGGTAGCAACGCGGACCCTACGTGACACGCAGCGTGGGCTTGGTGTGACCCCGTGTCCACCAGCCATTCATTAAAGGTTAAGTAGCCTGGTGGAAACAGTAGCAGTTGTTCTACAGTCACTTCCTCTCACTGCCTGCGGCCTGGCATTTGCAGCCCTGGGCAAGATTTTTTGGACTAACTCCTCCTCACCTCCATACACACACATGCACACACAAAGAAAGACGCGCGCACACAGAAAGAGAGACGCGCACACACACAGAGAAAGACACACACACTCACAAAGACATGCGCGCACACACACACACACACACACACACACACTCACAAAGACATGCGCACACACACACACACACTCACAAAGACATGCGCACACACACACACACACTCACAAAGACATGCGCACACACACACACATACACATGAAGGAAGACTCACACACACACACACACGCACACACATGAAGGAAGACTCACACACACACACACACACACGCACACATACACACACACACATGAAGGAAGACTCACACACACACAACACACACACACACAGTACCCTAACAGGATGACCTTGCCAGCCAAAAGAAAACCCAGCTCAGTTGGTCTGTGTCCAGGGCCCCGGCATGCTTCCCTCACCCATCTATGTAATGGCTGTGCTAATGATGGCCGGACAGCTAGCAGTGATGGAAGCCGTAACTCAAGCTGCTGCTAACGCTAGTGCTACCCACCGCGTATGCACGATAATTAGCTTCCGACATCTGTATCGGCCATTCCAGCGCCCACTGGCATCATCGCGGTGTGACATTAACCGAAGGAGGCAATTAATTGGAAAAAACGCGCACACAGAGCAGGTACACACTGGGGGTGGACACGCACACACACGCACACACACACACAAATACAGACAGACACAAGCACGCTAGCTTATACAATTTGTGGCACGTAAATCTGAAATGAAATAATTCTCTTGCACTTATTTCAACTCTCAGTCTCACAGCTGAGAAATGGGTTGTATTGATTTTTGTGTTCTGAAAAATAATACAAGAGTACAAAAAGACATAAATAAAAGCAAAACAATTAGGGAGTGATGATTTGAATGGAGAATAAATTAAAGCTTCCAGGAACAAGAAGTAGAAGAAGAAGAATGAGCTAAGCACAAATCATGCTAATGCAAAACGAGAAGGGAAAAATCCCCCCCCCCAAAAAAAACAAAACAAACGCAACTCTCAAAAAATGTACTTGGGCTCATACATGCGTAAGGTGTGGACTGACGAATCGGTAGGAGATGCATTGATTTCACCTTTGACTTGGGTGCTGACAAACCAGCATCCAAAGGCAGCAGCAGCAGCAGCAACACCATCTCTCCTTGTCTCCATTCATCACGCACACCCCAGAACCCAGAAGGGATGGATCTCAGCCGGCTATTCTACACTTGATTTCCTCCATCATCCATAATTTCCACCAAAGTACGGATGTCTATGTATAGCGGTGTGGGAATAGTGCAAGGCCTGGTCTCCAACAAAAAAGAGGCAGAGGAAATGTCGGGACGGATGGACGGACAGGGGGGGGTGGAGCGGAAGGAGAACGATAAGCGGCCCAAGACAAGAGACGTAGAGTAGATGAAATCAAGCCAGCTCCTTTCGAGCACAAACACGAGAACATCTTTGCTGATTAAAAATCGAGTGTGTGCGCGCGTGCGGCGAAATGCGACGGCGAGCTACTTAAGATGGGGGCGCGCCGCAACACACATTCAAAGTGGTCCAAGTCGCTCGCAGCTAATTTGATCGGGATCCATTTTGACAGAAAATCAACTTTTAATGAAGAGCAGTGAGGTGGGAGACATTAGCTATTACCCTACAGAGCCAAAGTAAAATGTTTATAAATGGCCGTGGTGTTCAGGGAGCAGGGTGACGCTGGGGCCACGACAAGGGGGGGGGGGGGGGGGGATTAAAAAAAAAAAAACGAGAAAAAAAAGAGGGAGAGGGTCACACACGTTTAGAGGAGCGATAGAGGGTAAGAGAGAAAGAGAGAAAGAGAGAGAGAGACGGGGGGAGGGTGTGTCGGGTTAGGTCGCGCATGAGCGAGGGAGACAGTGAACGACGGGGCGAGAGAGTTAAAAAGGCACGGCGTCTGCCGGCTGGAGGGACGAGTGTGTGTGTGTGTGTGTGTGTGTGTGTGTGTTATGGGGGAGCGTGGCAAATGTGGCGGAACAAACCGGCGGTGACGCGGGCGCTCCTTCGTTCCCTGCTCTGATCAGATACAGTGGGACAGCCCACCATATGGGATGGCACTACTTATTCATCCAATCACAGGGGCCACATATGGGACCCCCGAGAAGGGAAGATGCTTCTCTGTGCCTGTGTGTGAGGGTATGTGTGTGTGTGTTTGTGTGTGTATATTTGTGTGTGTGTAAAGGTGTGTGTGTGTGTGTGTGTGTGTGTGTGTGTGTGTGTGTGTATGTGTGTGAGAGACAATAAATGACAAGATCAGGAAATTCAGCATTGATGCTAATCTGCTGTCAGACAAAAGTCAAAGAAGAATATATTATATGTGGATGTTGAACAAGGAAGAAAGCAATGGTACAGTACCGGGTGTATGCTCATGTTGTACTTGTAAAACCATAATACATCATACAATCATAATACTCTCTTTTACTATCTTTTCATGCAAGTTTCCTTTTTTTTGTAATGCAGTGAAAATCAGCCCAAACGTAACAAAACACAAATGCTCAATACCAAAACAATCCCAGTTTGTACTCTGATGTCATTGGTTCATCCGCTTAGAGAAGAAACGCTAACCGCTGACTCTGTCGCCAGCTCTCATTGACAGGAAAAAAAAAATGAAGATAAATGCTATAAAAATACACAAACAGCAGCTTCTAGGTGCAGTGGGGTGATGCAAATCTCTGGTGCCTCGTGCGCATCTTGTTAAATGCTGAATGATTAAGACGAGAGCGAGGGAGGTGAGGGCCCTGGGAGCTCACTGAGCCGCAGCTCAGTCTCAAGCACGGCAAAACAGAAAAAGACATAATCTAACCAAAGCCAGATATTCCTGTGAAGAAAATAATCTGTCTAGTTGGCTGCCAAGAAGCGCCGTAAACCCTCCCTTTATGCAGGAAACCTGAAAACGGAGTGCACTTCATTCAAAGCAGAACCAATTTGCTTAACTGTCCTACATGCAAGGGCCCGCTGATAAGTTTGTCTCTCATGCACCGGGGCTGGCACAGATACTGCTTTCCACCTTGTTCCTGAGCCACCTTAACAACTCCATTTTTGTGAGACGTATAGCGATTGTGTAGGGCCACTCGAGTTTATGTTTAACGTGTAACTATGTATACAGTTGTTTGGAAAGGAAAATTTGCAGCGGTAAGCCCCAACGATGCCCTAAATTCACTTCATGTCTGCCTTACAAACAGACATTTTGGGGCATTTAATTTGATTTGATTTTATTTTGCCTCCATCGCCAAAGTGCTTTTGGCACAATGCTAAAACGTACCTTCATATTATATCTAGTAGCTGCTTTCCCATGACAGATTCACATAGTAAACTGAATTAAGATGCAAACTGCATCACTCCGGGGCGAAACATATGCCACAATAAATGCAGCAATAAATAAAAACAGATACACAAAAATATAGCAACGCAACAGAGGTGCCTAAAACCACATTAAGGATATCGATGTCCATTTAAAGGTATGCTGCGCATGCCCTCGTTGCTCCACAAAAGAAGAGGTAAAGGCACATTTTATCATAGTGGGAAACTGACACTGCGACATTCTCGCCTCTCATACTGAATCATATAAGCCATTCTGTTTCGCTGCCATTAATCTGTAGCACACAAGCCACCAACAAATTCCATTGAGCACATCACTACTCAATGCTCAGTAAACGCCATTAGCTGCTTAATGGTACCATTGTTTATTAAATACAAACACAACATGAGAGAATTAACAAATAACGAGGCTAATGTTAGGTAAGGTCAGAGAGACGCAAGCTCTGCAATGCTAATTATTGCGTATGTGTTGTCAGACCAGAGTGTCAGTCCCAAATCATTCTTCCTCAGAATTTCCTTGCTTTACGATTTCAAGTTTCCTCACATTGCTCTCCAGCCTCAGAGTGCACTGCTCTCTCAGACGGTTTTGTCCTGTCGATTCAATAGGGAAACTCACAAGGCAGCTAAATGGTGCAAACTTGCGATGATGCAAAGCACTTCAAAGGAGAGATTCAGGAGAATCGACAACCAAAGCCGCGGTGACACTTAAGACATGCTGCCACAAAGGGAGACACAGTCAAAATAACCTTCCCATTGTTGCTGCATAATAACAAGTTGTGGAAGGACAAGCGAACAAGATAACCTGCTATGTCGCCCCTGGCCATGGAAGTTGTGCATGGGCCCTCTTCAGGAAAGCATCTAGTGACAAAGCTTGTGGCCACGGTTTATTGACAATACAGAACTTAAACTGCGGCTGAAAAGTGTTGTCTTACTCATCTACAGAGAGTGCAGTCACACGACAGAGAAGGCTCTTGACCACAGACTGTGTTTGAATGCAACGTGCATTCTTGGCCTATCTGGGCCAGCAATACTAATTTGATGAGCTTTGACATTAATAAAGGATTGTCCATATCCCCCAAAAATAATGGTTATATTCCCATCCCTGATAATATATGTTGCCATTCTAAGCCAATAATAGTGTCTATAATGAAATCAGCGGAGCAGAAAAGAGCCGCTCTTTCATTTCCTCTTGCCGGGCCGTGCGTTTCATACAAGCCATTATTCATAAGGTCCTGCCTGCTGATAAATGGCCTATTTGCATGTGAATCAAGACTTTTCTAGAAGCCCCCATCCAAAATAAGCCCCCACCGCTCCGTTTAAATTAACCGACCTAATACAGAGTAGAAAAGGTGGCAGAGTATTCGATTAAACATGCTCACATGCTAACATGATACTTCCAGGACTAGCGTGTCCGGAGCAGCTATCGAGCTATCTGGAGGTAGAGTTCGAGAGTTAGAGACGGGGAAAGTAAAGGATAATTTTATACTGTCCTCGTTATGTGACATTATTCAGGAGGAGCAAGCCAAACTCATGAAACTAATGAATGCAAAGGAGTTGTTCTCCTTTAATAGAATGTTGTTCCACGAATTAATGAGTGAGGAGTAAGACTTGGGGGAAACAAAGGAGAGGTACAGCTGAATGAGTATGTTGTAATGATACTCATATAGCGTGAACTGTGACACACTATAGAGCATATATTCCACTAGAACGGTTTAATGTACTCAATAACTGGACATAAACAATAATTGAATCATGTTGTGAACAAAAATTTTTGTGAAAGATGAACATCTCTTGCAAGTAGCTTTTTCCCTAAGTTTGCGAACAAGACAAGGAGCTAGAGTGAACATTAAAATAAGGGGGAGAAAATAACCCAGGAAATGAAGTGAATACATTTAATCTTGCATTGCAGAGGTTTCTCATCTCAGTGAACTGTGCATGTATCACACATCCTGGGTAAGAAGTGTGATACATCATGGCAGCTGAAGACGATACTGAAAATATTATATTAAAAAAATTACAACTCTTTGACGAGTGTGAGTCGTTCTGAGCTGAACCCCAATCCCTACCATGTAGATACACAGCTTGGTATAGTCATCTTATAACCAAGAGGAATCTAAATACATCTTAGATGTTGCAGTAGTACCACTATGGCTTACTAAGTGTGGCCAAGGTTGATAAGCATGACACTTGCAAATGAAAATCATTTCGTTTTGTCTTCAACAAAAACAGACAATGAACTGCCCATCTCCAATGACACACAATTACACACTCTGAAATGGCAGGAGCACAAATGGTGATGTGCATTCGTGGCAAGCACACTCATGAACACGCACGCGCACAGACACGCGCACAGACACACGCGCACATACACATGCACAAGCACACACAAGTTAATGTGTGTGTGTGTGTGAATGCCAGAGGGCAACTGGGTGGAGAAGAGAAGTAGGTTGGTCTTTTGTGCACTGTGTGACTCGGTCTCAGCCATTAAATAAGCTGGCATTGCAGAGGTGAGCTGCATTGACAATGATGTATGGCAGAAACTAACTCCATCACTGTTATGGACTGGCTGGTTCTGGTGTTGTGCATGCATGGACACACACACACACACACACACGCACTCAAGAGTCTGTTTTAGACCCGTTAGTATCTCCTTCCTATTCAGACAAAATGTAATTTCAGTCCAGGACATATGTCGGCTGATTAAAATGGCCACCAAAGACTAGGAATATGTCAATCAGGACTGGACATGTTACTGAGTGCTACTTTAAGGACTTTTGTGTCACTCTTTGTACTCCATCTCTCATGGCCACAACCTTTCTGGTTCACCCGATGAAGAAACACGACTTTGCTATTTTTCTTTCTCCCTTTCCCTGGGGCCCCCTTTCCCTTCGGTCCTCAATCTATTATGACTCGAAATTAGATTCAAAACACTATTAGTCAAATCTTACCGTTAGGATTATAAATCAACAACTCCCAAAGCTTTACCCCTCCACGTGCATTTCCAATGCCTCCAGCCTTCCTACTTGTGGTTAGAACTGAGATAAAAAAAAGTTAAAACTATGTCAAGCAGACAAAGACGAAGAGGATGCGCACTGGGAACTCAGCAACGTCTGTTTAGTCGCCGCGAAATAATGTTGTATCACCAAACAGTGAGGAACACACCTCAATTATAAAAGAAGGGGTTAATTATGAATGAAGGGAGGGCACAAGTAATGCCTTAGACAGTTGACTTTGACACGGTTGGATACATTTCTACATGAATCAGAGAGACTCCTTAATGAGTTAGCCAGCGCATGATAAAGGTCTGTCTTTGTTGCATGCGGTTACAATCACTCTCTCCTTTCTCTTTAGGTTATTCTTCAAGTGACTGTGACAAAGAAAGCGTGCATTAAATCAGGCCGACACGGAAAATGGCGCTCTTGTTGACTATAAAGCTGCAATGTGATTTCATATAAAGCAATTATATCTAGGGCTCTTCCTTGAAGGCAGATCCAAAAACCATCAAATCCAGCCATGAAAGGAGAGCGCGGTCACTGGAAGTCTACTCGTATTAAACATTAAAGAAAAACAATTTTCAAGGAAAATAAGCTTTTGTCTCCTTTGTTTGTGAAGTGTTCTTGCAGTTCGCTGTCCTTGAAAGACCTGTCCCTCTTCATCCCCACAATGTAAGTTCTGTACGTAATCTTCCTAATGTCACCAAACTCTGCGGTTTGTACTTCTTTTTGAAACAGTGATTCCATTTCCCCTTTCCGGAGACGGCTGCACCTGCAATTCCACAGAATTGTTACGCACTGTCAGCCACACACAAAAGCCAGACCCCCCCCCCCCCCCCCCAGAAAAAGGGGGTCATGATTTTGTTTGAGAGCAAAGCACAGTGGGGGGTATATTGGATAGGTAGGGTGCCTGGGCAGCATATCGGACAAGGGGGCCCTAGGGTGGAACTAAAGGAGGGCGTGCCATACCCGGCGTGTTGTGAAGGAGGGAGCGGGGCTCCGCACCTCCGTAGAGCCCGGTCTTCCAGCGGCCTGCGACCCTGTGTGGCTTCAGGGAGGGATGGGTAACGCAAGTGCTCCTGCTGTTCCTAACGCTGCTTTGTACATATGACATCTTGTGCTGTGCAGTATGAACTACGAGTAGCTGAACTCTTTAACGCCCCCGAGACGCTGTTCAATCATCCACCAGCTAGAGCATCAATCCTGGAAACCCAACCATATTCAGCCTGGAAGCCTTCACACAAGAATAATAGAACACCATTTCTATCAATTATTTGTTTGAAATTTGGAAAATACAATGGTATTATATGGTAAAAAAAAATCATATTGATATTATTTTGGCAGATATTGCGATTCAGTATTAGTAGGAATGATAATTTTTGCATCACAATTTTCATTTTCACTGAAAAAACTATTAATTCATGTTGTGACATTTGTTGGGCTCTTAACCAAACACACATGTTTTCTTCTGGAGAAAAACGTGTAGTCCAGGGTATCTCTGCAGCACTACAGCACTTAATTTATAATGGTGTTATACATTTATATTTACATTTATATGTATTTAATATAATATTATCGAAATCACAATATGGCCAATTGCAATATTGAAACATTTATTTGATTGTTCAGCCCTAGTATTATATCTGGCTTATGTGAGTAAAATAATATTTTACTCACATGAATTACATATGCTGTAATTCATGTTATTAAACTGAGATATTTCAGCATTTAGGTTCTCTCCATTAAAACCTAATGGTTCGATTTTGTTTTGTATTGAACACTTTACTCCCAGTGGTTTCCGTCTCCCTGGCCTACTCATAATTTGCCTCGGTATCTTTTGAAATTTTTTGTGCAATGTCAATAATACGAGTTAGCACTTCAGAGTGTACATTGCTGTTTTTGAAAACCTGTAGCTGATTGTTTCAGGGAGCGAGAGAAGTGGAACCAATACTGGCATTGTCAGGTCCAGCAGAAGCTAAAAGCGGTCAGGGTACTCCCTGTGAGGATTGCCTGTCACAGTCCTTCACAGTGAAGGCCCTGGGACATCCACATGCTCTATTCACCCAGCTCGCCTGAAACATTCAAAGCCTTTCTTACAAAGGGTGAAACTTTTGTTCTCTTATAAAAGGTCTGACCAGAGGTACTCCCATTGATAGGAGCCCGTTCAAAATCAGATTATTTCCAGTGAAATCCCCCTTTCTCCACCTGCCAGTTAACTATGTCAGCGCTATTGTCTATACCCTGAAAGAACACTCCATTTTGCCATGATAGAAACTGAATGTGTATTACTGCATTTATTGCTACATTTATTCCTAAAGCAGCCCACCCCCTTCCTCCACCCTCATTCTTCTCCGCCTATATTTTCTTTGAAGAAAAATCTGGGCCACTTGCCCCAGAGGAACGCAAAGTGCTTCAATTCATTCCCACCTTTTCTCTCTGGCTGCCATCTCCAAGGCCTCTCTTTATGCCCAGAAGTGATTTGTTCAGGCTGGACCATCAAAGCAATTACGGTAGCGGCCTGCTTCCCTATTATGAGGAGAGATGACTGACAAGAGAGAGAGATGGCGCAGGGGCGTTAGGGCACTCGGCTTCAATTCATTTGATACGAAAACATTTATTTTCCATTCATTGGTATTATCGTCTCAAACAACACAGCAGAAACAAACCCTCGCAAATGATAATAAAATAAAATAATAAATAAAACATCTTGGTCATTGCTGAATATATGGCAATTTTCATTCCCGCCCCCTGCCCGCCATCGCACCTTCCATCGGCGAGTTACTGAGCGACACACTCATGCGATGCAGGACGTGCAGCAATGCCGGCATTGTACCACAATACAGCAGCGCATGGCTGGCAGAGATGTGTTGCAATTAATGTAATGGACATGGAGCTGCACACTTCTTGCCCTAATGAGTCCTATATGTCTTATATTACAGCACAAATGCAAAGGGGGTCGCTAAGGCAGAGGCAATGGGAGGATGGGCTCACCACAAAAATGGGGGCTAGTCTCCATAAACGGATAATGTGGACGGAGAGAGCAGCACATGGCGCCACCGAGACCATGTTGTATCCAGGAGTAATAACTCCTGCCTGGAGTGACACAGGGTCACTGGGGATACATGGGAGACAGAGGAGGAAGAGATAGGTTTGAGAAACAACAGAGAGAGAGAGAGAGAGAGACAGAGACAGAGAGAGAGAGAGACAGAGAGGAGGGTGGTAGAGGAAAACGGCGGATGTTGAGGAGGACAGTAGAAGAAGAGAAGGGCGAGGGTGAGACTGCAGACGTAGAAGTAAAAATGAGAGAGAGAAGGAAACGAGGGAACGTGTGATGGAGGGCGAGAGAAGGAAGGCATGGGGGGGAGTGTGTGGTAAGAGAGAGAGCAAGAGAGGAGCGCGTGATGCTCGGCAAGTGGAGAAACAATGTGACACATTGGCTCATCGGTCTGCCGTCTCCTTCCTCTCAGATGCTTGTCATATTGGCTATCAAGTCGTCAAGGCCCTCTCTCTCTCTATCTCTCTCTCTGCTATTTAATTATTCAGGGCAGTGATGGATGAAGTACTCGGATCTTTTACTTAAGTAAAATAAGTTATACCACACTATAGAAATACTGTTACAAGTAAATGTCCTGCATTGGAAATGTTACTTGGTACTTAAAGTACCAAAAGTAAAAGTACTCATTATGCAGAATGGCCCATTTCAGAATAATATATATTTATTTATTGACACATTATTGTGTTCATTGCTTTAATGTTGCAGTTGGTAAAAGTGGAGCTCATTTTAATTTATACATATATATATACATATATATATATCATACATTACTTTACATACTGCTGGGTAGCTTGTAAATTTCCTCCTGGGGACCATTAAAGCCTTATTTTTATAATAATATAATTTATTTATTGATTATATATTTTATTGTTAATCAGAACCTGCAAACTAACTAAAGCTGTCAGATAAATGTAGTGGAGTAAAAAGTACAATATTTGCCTCTGAGATGTAGTGGAGTAGAAGTATAATGTAGCAGGAATTAGAAATATACATGTAAAGTACAAGTACCTCAATTTTGTACTTAAGTACAGTACTGTACTGAAAATGTATTCAGTTACTTTCCACCACTGATTCAGCATTTATAAGCAGAAACCTATCTATTAAACGAGGCAGCAGATCCAGTAAAATGATGAAAGGCCCCGCGTCTTCAGCGGCATTGATGGCTATAAAAGTTTTACAGTTGACAAAAGAAAATCAATTCTTCTGATGAATGCTTACTACCACCGTAAACATATTAATGCTATTATGGAAAGTGATGAAAGAGTCTGACAATGATGAAGATGGACAATGTTATTTTTTTTACCATGCTTCACACAAATCAAAATGCGTTATGGTTAACGCTTATCATGTTGTGGTTTTTACAATAACAAACAGATGATGTTTTTGTGTGTGCGTGTGCATATGTGCAGAGAGAGACACACACGGGGATCGGATCCATGTGTCGTACCGTATACAGCGAGTCAGAACGGCGTATGATTTAGACCACGTCGGTGGCTTTGCTTTCATGCTGACCCTAGTGTCCCCTTATAAACCGCCCCTGTGTGAATCACGCTGTGATACAGAGTCCATGTTAACCACTGACCGGCCAGGGACTGCCAAGCTTCGGTGAGCATGCTTACATACACTGGCAAATGCATCCCATACTACACTACACTACACAACATAACACACACACACACGCACACACTTTCACTTTCACTCTTGACAGAATGTCATGGCACATCACTGCTTCCATCTGCCACTCTCCACCCTGGGGCAGTAGTGACCTGAGCCACGGGAACGTATCTGAAGAGGGAGGGGAAGGAGGGAAAAAGAAGAATAGACGAGGTAATGCAGTGTGTGTATCCTCATCCTTTACTTAGCTGGCCGTGCCCTTGGGGTGGAAAGGTTAGGCAGCAAACTCTGCCCACCTTACTCGGGATACAAATTCAATGGCTTTCTGGATCAGCCATCACTACCGTGACCACTCTGCGCATTACATGCAGGATCTGCGGAATGGAAGGCATGCCATTTGCTCAGTTTTGGAAAAAGAGAGGGAAAAACGAAATGCGCCTTAACAGGAAATAGAAAGGCAAAAACAAAATGTCCCGTAAAAGGAGAACATGCATGGATAAATACAAGATCATTGAAACAACAAAAATAAGAACGCAAATAGCATGCTTCATGCATGCTTGCACACGCACGTATGCCTTTGTATGTTGGTTGCCGCAACCCCTTAACATTCATCTTTGGATCCGCATCTAGTGGGGGTAGAGGTTCTGTACTGTGGCATACCATTGTCTATTTTTAAACCTGACATATTAGTCATCTCTTAAGGGAGGAACATTGTAATTTCTGGAATTCATGAATACCAAGCTTCTCTGCTTCCTTCATGTTTATTTCCCCCATTCGCGGCGTGGTGGAACTGTTTGAATTCAAATAAACTGTTAGACTCAGCCGTGGAGGATCGCTGTCTCGATAAGAGACTGTGTGCCAATCAGCTAGAGGTGGGGGGAAGGAAGCAACACACTTCCTTGTCTCACTATTTCGGAAAAGAAATGTGCAGTGTTGTAGCTCCCCTGTCCTAATCAGTTGCTGGTGCAGCATACAAATCGCCTTGTATGCACAGCGTACACAGGAAACATTCCTTTCAACGCTCGCACCGTCCTCGCCTTCTTTCCCCATCTCAAAGAGAATATGGAGGGTTTTAAACTAAATGCAGCCCCCGCTTGACATAATTGCTGTTCTCCGAGTTGAAGATGACGGCTCCCTTTGGCTTAACTTCCCCTAAAGACAGGCCCCTCATTTATTTTTGTTCTCTTAGCACGTCCCATTTAAGCATTTCCAGAATTACTCCAGCTCACAGGCAAAACAGTAATAAACACATTCTTCACTGGATAGTGGTCTCAAGTCTTATTAACGGAATCATGTATTTTCCAATTCCTTATCTCATTGCGATCTGCGGGGTTAAACAAACTCCAACTAATACTTTAAAAAAATGTATGTTGCTAACCTTTTGGTAGATTTCCACTGGCGGTTTGTTTTCCACATAACAGGACACAAGCAAAGGCCTTTTGGCAGGATTCTGGCCACGGGTATTGGTTTTGAAGGCTAATGACCTCAAATTGTACACTTGTGGGTAATTAAGCATGGCTGTTCCCGTAGTAGCTTACAACAGCAAATTATGTCATTGTAAGAATAAACAACAATTAGAGTTACACTCATTACCCACTAATTGCATCATTCTATGGAGCAATCCTAGGCTAAAGGACATGACAGTTTAAGCCAGGCACGGGCAATATATACATAAGATGTAAACAATCCTATTCCATCACATCAAGTAATTAAGTATTCACTTGACATATAGGAGTGTGTGTGTGTGTGTGGGGGGGGGGGGTTAGGGTTAACCAATAGATGAGCAGTGAGTATGTATTAAATACTCAATTTTAAATCCTCATGGGTATGTTTTGGGTCAATTTCGAGAGATACTTGCTGTGAGCTGTTAACGCAGCTGTGTGTGGTGAAAAGCTCACACAGCCGCACAGAGAAACTTGACCCTGTTGAAATCATCCCATTAGGCTCCAGCTGAAGAGGAGTCAAAAGAAAGGAATGGATGAGATGAAAATAGGAAGGGGAAAAAAAATCAGAGCTGGGACCACTGGGATTAGTGCTAAGTAACTAAATGGGCCATATCAGTTTTCCATTACCAGAGAGGAATAGCTATTACAACTGGTGGAATCTAAATAAAAAAAGGTGAACTCTCTTCGCCGAACATCCCTTGCTCATTCATGTGAAAATGTTGCAAAATGTACCGGCCTCCTCCTTTTCTTCCTTTTTTTCCGCCAAGGCCTATCCGAGGAGCTAATGGGAATTTTGCCTTCACATCCTTGAGTCCCATCAATAAATAAACAGATAAATAAATAAATAAATATGAGGAGTCGAGCAAATAGGCATCAGTCAGCATTAGTGATGGAGCCATGTCAAGTATAATCACGCTTGGCTGGACAGGGGAGTGCCAGAGTGAGGGCAATGTTCTGATTGCACAGTCAATTCTCTTTAGAGAGTGGGGAGGTGGGAAAGTGGTGGGTGGAAGATTTTTTATTTTTATGCTTTTATTTATTTATTTTTACCCCAGGGAGGTATGTGATGGCGTGTCTCCTCTCCCTCTCTGCTACCCCCATCCCCTTTTTCACACATCTCCATTTTAACACACACACACACACACACATACAGGCACATAGTGTTCCCACATGCACATACGCATATACTACAAACATCACACATGTTAACATTACTGTAAACAGCTGCATACATAGTTCTCATCAGTACATTTGCTTGCTCACTATAACTGAGTCAAATTGAATAATAGTGATATCTTTGCAACACAAAAAATATGAAATACATACAACTGAAAATGTATGTTAGTGTTTTCCCTTTTGGTTTTTGGTTGGTCTTACACAGATTTACACTTAATTTTACACATATATGCCTACAAAGCCAAAACCACCATTTTTGTTATAATACTGTCATGGTGGTTTGTAAGATAACATTTAAAGACAGCTAAATGTACCTCAAAATAGATGCATATCTTATTTGGTGTTTCAGAAAAACACAAAGCTGCCATTCACAGTTAAATGCTAATATTTGTTTAATTCATCAGCATGTGCATTAAGCTGTTCTAAGTTTCCATAATGACAAACTTCTGTGATAAAATATTAGGTATATTGTTGTCAAAACCTCTCCAGAACCATTATTGATCAGCAGGGAAAACATAATTTGTAATGCAATTTGGTCTAAAAAGCATTATCGCAATACCCATACAGATCATGACATTAACATGACTAATCCAACATTACCAACATTGTGGGATCTTACTCAATTAACACTTATGGAACAGTTTAAATCATTGGTAACACTTTACTTGAAGGTGGGTGAATAAGACTGTCACGGTCATGTCAGTTTATAACAGTGTTGTGAATGTTTTCCTTGACTTCAAGTAAAGTGGAACACTTTGAACATTTCATTAAGATGTCATTTAGTGTAAATTCACGGTCAAATCATTTAAATGCCTTAAAAGCAACAGACAAGTCAAGACATTATTTTACTTCTTGAAGAAGAGATACTTTCAAATGTATTGTATTTGAACACAAAACAATTTGTGAGAAAAATACTCACACAAAACACACACATTACTGTTATAACTCCTCAAACAGAGGGTTCACATACAGTATACATACAGTATGCTGCACTACGCACATTCTTTGTTTTGGGTTTTTAAAGTTTGATAATAAGGTCTTCTATGTCATGTTCATGACAGGTTATGTTGTTTTGGTCTATGTCAAGTTGTCATAACAAAGACATCTCAAACAATGTCAACTTGGAATGACATAGTGACATAATTTACCGAATGACACTTAATGACGACTGTCATAAGCATTCATAAAGTGTCATGACAGGTGTCATGTCATGATTATGACAGCATCATGACAGCCTTATTCACCCGCCTTCAAGTAAAGTGTTACCAAATCATTTTGTAAGAGACAACTGAAAATTAATTAAAATAATGACAAGAGCAATACTTCAATACTAATTCATTTGAGATACTGAGAACTGAAAACTAATTGCATTGAATGTATCCTAATATCCTAAATCTGAACCATTACATTGGTGATGTTTATATGATGGTGAATGTGACATAGATATGCTGAATTTGAACTCTCAATTTGACATTGGATCTCAGTACCAATTATGAGATATTTATGAACACACACTTGTTTGTACCGATCTTTCGTCACCACAGCTGCTAGCTTAATAGCATATCAATTTTGCCTCATTGTGGCCAACGGGGCAGAGGTAATGGGTGATTGTCCAAATGTAAATGGCACCTGGGCACGATCTGTTGATGATTGCAGCTGCCCTCATTTTCGGAGGGGAAAAAAAGGGGTAACAACACCAAATGTGAAATGAGGAATAGTGTTCGTATATCTGTCCATTGCCTCTCACTGAGAGGATACAATAGCATCATTTATTTTCAGCGCTTCACTGTTGATCATTGCGTGCCATAGCTCTATTTCTAATAAGGAATAAATAAGGTTTAATTCAGCCTACGTAAGTTAACCATCCTTCAAAGCTAAGCATGATAGCCTGGGTAAGATTCCACTGGAATATTATGAGGGCAATTTCTCAGCCTGGAGGATGGTTGTTTAACTGCGTTCACTATATTTTGCTTTCAAAGGCATTCCTTCGGCTTTGCACTGCTAGAGTTATAGGTCTATTAGGAATTCATCAAACAATGAATGATATCAATCCTATTGTGCGAACGGGCGCTGGGTAAAAATAAGATAAAACCTTCCATTACCGGGGTCTCTGAAGAATATTTGCCCTGCAAAATTGATCCAGTATTGACAATTTACACTTAGGGTGACCTTTCATAACTACCCACGAACTTGAAAGCCAATAGTGTTGGAAAGTCGCGAGGGAAAAAAAAAAAAAAATTGAACCACTGCAAAAGCTCTGGGATATTATTGGAGAAGTTAAGTCGAGATTTATGCTTTTCAGTTGGTCGTTGATGGCCACTAGGCGGGTGGGCTAAGTACATTTCACATCAATGAGACCTTGTCCCTGCAGAGATGGACAATATTTAATGTAGGCATTGAGTGCCGTAGATCCATTATAGAACGAGTCCATTGTCTCTGTCTCCAAGCAGATCTACGGTACCAGGAAGAGTCTGGCTCAACATCACAAGAGTAGAAAACATAAAGCATAGGGGCAAGGTCCAGAAAGCACCTTGTTGACACAGCCACTACCTTAAATAGATGGCCTCCTTGCAAATTAAACAGCTGGTAGCTCCAGGGTACTCGTCAGCAGTGGAAAAGGGAACCCTGGTATACACACGGACCGCCTTTTATTGTGATCTGATTTATCCTTTTCAAAATTGATCCTTGTCACACTCCACTTATTTTACTGACCTCTCTTGGCAAAGTCAAATGACGGATTAGTTATGCATCATGCCTTTACGGTATATAAAATATTTTTATTTTCAACCAGGGGTCAAGAGATTACGTCTGAAGAGAGGTGCTTAGGGTCAGTGGGAGGGACAATGGCTTTGACATTGCCCTTGAAAATCTTTTCGTGCCTAAACCTCCTTCCATTCGCCTTTCGCTTCAGACTCCTTCCTTTGACTGTTGATAAATATCCTTATCTACGAGGAGCAGGCGATAGGTTTCAAACAGCACCTCTCTATGGGGCTCTGCACCCATCCAGAGTACCGATATCTCAAATCTCATAAGCTGTGTGCGCTATACCTAGAAGCACCGGGTCTCGGCGGGTCTTCCTGCCCCAGATTATATTAGCTCTACTACCTTTAGGATCTGCCTCTGGGCCTGCCCAATGAACAACATCTATCGATACCCTGAAGAGATATCCTGCAGTGTCCACACGCAAATGACTTTAACCCTCAAATAAGGAACATGCTATAACGCTCTTGGTTGCACACACACACCTCCATGTGTGTGTGTGTGTTTGTGTGTTTATTTGTGTGCTTGTGCACCAGAATAGGAGAACGCACACTAAGGAGATAGACAGACAACTGCAGAGAGATAAAGCAACGGGTACAAGGTGCAACATATGTGTGAGCAAATTAGTTGCTACGGGAATTACGATCACTATCACAGCCTGTAGTGCCTGTGATGTAGTTTAAGGAACAAACATACGATTTTCCCTCCAGATCGACGACAGGATAAAGAAACAGCCCCCAGTCTAGGCATAAAATAGCTGTCTTCTTCAGGGCGTTATGGATTTGGATAACAAACATAGAGGTAATAAGTCAAGGTATTAAAAGATCATTTATAACAAGATGGGAGGAGGTGGAGAGATGATAAAAAGGGGAGGGAAAATCCTCTTTTTCCTCTCATTCTCCTTCTTTGCTACCTCGTTCAGCTCCTTTCATTTACCTCTGTTCAGATTCATACCCTTTCTGCCTTAACATTTCATGAGGGAAAATAAGGTAATTTAATCTTCATTAAACATAGAGGGTGCCTGCTCTGTGGCCTGACTTGCTGAATTAACTGTGAGGTCTCGAGGGAGATTAGACAGTAAGGCTGGAATCCCACGACCCTGACAAGCATTATATCACTGCATCTCTATTTTATAATGGGAGGGAAGGTAATCACTTTTCCGTCAAAGGTGCCTTCATGGGACTGGTTGGATAATAAAGGAGTGCTTGGTCGATGTGCATGTGAAGGTGATGCAGCATGGTGTTGGAACAGTGAAAAAGCAAAGGAAAGACACCCAAGTTTGGGATCCTAATGACTTTGAAAAGTTGCAAAATAAGTAAAATTGGCTTGGAAGCCTTTGATATCTGACTGATGTGTCTTTTGGGATGCCCCCTAGTAAGAAAGACCTACTGAGTCTGCGGCTTTCATCACCAAACAAAAATCAATAAGTCAGAATGGATGAGAGGCTCCTGCTCTCTCCCTACCAATCTCCTGCCAAAGAACCAGGGTCGTACAGTACCGCCAGAAAGGGAAGAAGGTATGGACGGGGGCGTATGCAAAGTCACATGCTGTTTTTTGGTCTTATTAAGCTGAAACTCAATGAAACTCAATTTGACATACACATCCTAGGAAGAAAACAAGGCCACTGTTATGTAAATGTCAAACCATTTTTTTTCTCACTGTGAACAAGCACTGAAAGCCTGGACCTGTTTGTTCCCATCAATCCGTCCACCTTTCTCCATTAGAATTAGGGACCTGACTAATAATTTCCCAAAAATATAGATTCATAACTTAAAGGTCCTGAAGACAACTTTTTTGCTTTAACGTATCAATATGAATTAAATTGATTGCACAGTGTAATGGCTACAGAATAATGACACCAGCCTTTGAGTACATTTGGGAATGGTGCGTGTATAAATAAATAAACATATGTTTGAGATGAGGTAAATGACACAAAAGCAAATTTCAACCAAGGTTGCGACAGCCAGGCTACAATCAGCAGTAAATAAAGCAGTTAGTTAAGAATACATTCAAACTTAAATGAGCTGCTACGGAACAAGTGAGACATTTGCCAACTGAAAAAAATCAAGGCCAAGACACACACACACACACACACACACACAGAAGCGTTGTGCACGGTGTGATTGTGATTGGGCTGCCACCTCTAGAGGATGATCTGCCTCTAAATACCAGGTGCCTAGACGTGCTACATGAAGCCCAGGTAGTGAGATGGCTGTTGAGGCTGGTGTACACTGCAATGACAGCGCTGAATGAGTGACAAAGGAAAAAAACAACAACAGTGCCACAGCGCCGGTAACAACACCATTAGAGTGCTATGTGTATTATTGCAATAAACATTTAAGATCAAGGGGGCAAACAAGGCATCAGTTTCCAGAGTGGTTTACTGCAGCTTTTTTTTTAAGTGTAAGCAACCAAATCCTGTGCTAAAGCCAAATGCAATCTCTCAGCACATGGTTCTGAGTTGTAAACCAGCTCCGCGTGGGGACTACGGTGCAGTATGTGCAAGGACGTGCAAGTTACGCAGCCAGGTGAGGTGCAGTGAAGAGACAAGGACATTTGGATTGAATTAAGCTGTGGAGAGTTCACACACCTAAGGTTCTGCTACCATAATTACCACCCGGCCACCGAGAGGCAGGACTGGATGGGCTTTGGTCACCTGCAAGAATATTGGGAATGGGGCAAAACAAGTAAAATAAATAAATCAAATAAAAAAATGATAGGACAGAGGACAAAAAGGGAAGAGAGAAAAGCACCAGAGAGTGAGATATGGTACAATACCAACAAATAATTGTCCCTATTTTTAAACAATTTTACTGGATTTCAAGTGCTCTGGTGGACCATTTATAAAAATGTCAAAACTGATACTTTTTCAACACATGAAAAATACTTTCTTCTGTCAAGTTATTTTTAAGTGACCGATCCATCTCTGACATTGACCCTTACTGACTTTATATTTAGACTAATAAACTTTAGCAAAAATGACGGAAGAGCTTGGCAGGAGAGTCAGAGTGCGCTGACCAGGCAAGGTGGAAGAGGCCTTGACTTGTTTGCCCTGGCCATGTCTGGCCACCTGGCAGCCAAGCAGTCACTGCCAAGCCCTCCTCCCAAAGCCACATGATAAGACTGCCCATGCTAATCTTGTCAGGAGTGATCCAAGTATACCATATGTGCTGTGTGGGCCAAGTGCTGTACCTATTGTGAATATCTACATCTATGATATCAACACCGCACAGCTTGCGCAGTTCGGCCTTGAAACACTGCCCTGGAAATATTTTAAATTTGCTTAGCGGCCTAAAGCAGATAATCTTCTGATTCAAATAACCTATGCACTTCAACAACATTTGCGTTGTGCTTAAGCTGCAAATGTATATCTAAGACCAGACATCTTGTGTTTTATTGCTATGGCTGCACAATAACTGTTGTTGATGTTGTTTCACTCCAAGTGTTCTCCAGTTCGCTTTATTTTGAAAACAGCAACACCTGTGGCTTTGCTGAAGAAGAAAAAAAGAAAAAGAACCAGACATGCATATCAATTGACCTTAGCAACCCTACCAGGTGGTGCTCCTCTAAGCACAAGGCATTCATCATGGGAGAATGGAATATGTTAACATTGGGATTGCTCTGAAACAGCCTCAATCCTGCCACGGCCAGAACAACCATATTGTAATCAGTGCTTCATGAATGGCGAAGGGACAATGTATCTCTAATGAACTGCACTAGACTGCCTTGCTTTGCTGTTCCTGTGGCTCTATGTACGTATGGTGTGTCTTAGTTTTTTAGGACTTTTTTTTTCCCGAAACAGTAGCTATGGGCAACATTGATAAATGAGGGCCCAGCTATGTCTTTGCTTTAAGCCATACATTTGAACTAAATGTGGATAACATTTAGTACATTTTTTAAGTACGATGCCCATGGAGACTGGCAGTTTGGGCGTGGCCAAGGGACTGGATAGGAAAGCGTTCTCGTGTGATTTACCGTTGCGTGGTGTCCGTTTTCGTCGATCCCGGAAGGCTGCGCCAGACTGTAGAGCTTCCATCAAGCTGTCCATCACACCGGTTTCATCACCCTCTGTGAGAGAGCACACACAAGGGGGGGGGGGGGGGTATTTACAACCAATGTAATCATGGACACTACATACATACACACACACACACACACACACACATACATTCATGAGTATGCTTATGTCATATTCGAACATGGAAGCAAATACTAAACAAGTCAAAAGCAGAACCACGGTCAAACTTCTAATGTCCTCAAATGTACCGAATGCCCTTGTCCAGACAAGTACTTTAAAGTCACCTGTCACCAATGCCGAGACAAACCAGGATTAGGAATGAGGCCCATGATATAGACAACCGTATTTAAGAGTACATTAATGTGAAGGCCGATGCTCAGGGGCCTCTCCTTCCTACAGAGAATGGCTAGAGTGGATGAGAAAAATACTAGAGAGAGAGAGCTCAGCAGCTAATGCAGACAGTGGAGCCCAAGAAAGAAAGCATCCACCGACGGCCATTGACAGATACTCTTTCTGTGGCTAACGCAGGGGAGCTAAGTGCTCTTTAGTAAGATTTAGTGTGGAGCCGCTCAATACGCGTCCGCTCTATCATTGTTTCATCAATGACACTAAGACTGGTCTTCAAAAACATTTGCCCGGCCCCCACTATTTCAGATAGAACATGGATCCTTGAAACCAGAGAGCTTGCGATGAGTACTAAAAATGGTACAGGAAGAAGCGCTGTAAGGGCTGTAAGGCAAAGAGCGGTGCCAGCGAGGCCCACACAGTGCATGGCTTGATGGAAAAGGGGTTCAAAAATAAGCTTAGTTCCTATATCTGGGTCATCTATCTTTACTCTTCTATACTAATGAGTCGGTGGGGCACACTCTTTATCATTTTTGTCCGGCAAAGACATTATTTTAAACTGGGATCATTAGTGTGACTTATGGTGGCGCTGGCGACTTGACCATCAATCCTTTTTACATACGTAAGTGAGTGAGCACTACCCCTAGTGTTTACAGTTGGGGACAAGGCATCTTGTTTTCCCCCGGACTCCCCGCACTGCTTACGGCTAAAGTTGTAAATGCTCTAAAATGAGTGGAGACGACGACTGCTTCCACCATCCGCCACTTTCGCAGAGAGCGGCGTGATCAATCTTTTTTTTCTCTCAAGTGCTCAAAGAGAGATGACAGCCAAGCAAATTGAATTTATGAACGGAACACGTTGACACGGCTACATAATTAATTTGAGGAAATGCCACATGTTTGCCATTACAGTGGAGAGACATAGCTGCTAGCAGCTTCCTTCCTTCTCAAGCAACAAAGCCACCCAAACTAGTTGTTTCTGTAAAGAAACCAACTTCAGAGCACCTAAAAATAGAAAAAAATGTTTCACTACTTTTCATCTGTGTTCACATGAATGCTGCTTCTAAAATTGCATCTCATTCTTCCTCTTCCTCTTTCTTCTTCTTCAAAACCTTCTCGAGAGCTACTTTGAAATCCGTTCTGGCTGTGTGCTGTGCTTAAAAGCAGTCCTGATTAAATCAAGCTTAATTAGACCAGTTTTATGGCAGGTAAACATTTATCTACAGCCACCTTGGCACAGGGAACTTTTTGACAGCCTCCTTCCTCACTCCCACATTCTTCTTGGAGACCTAGACATCACAAGGGGCACCTGACACTTTGATCAATTTGTCCTACTTCCAGCGTACCCGTAGCACAATTCATCATCTGTAATGACCAGGACTTAGGAGCCTTCTTGGACTGGGGTTCAGAGGGAAGATCGCAGATACAAAGAAGCAAAATGACTAAAATGGGAACATACTCCCCAGTCACCCACCAGTTCTCCATTAACTATGTCCTTTTGGACCGAGCGCTCCAACTCCAGCGAACCAGACCGCAACAAGGCAACGTTGAAGATGAGCCTGCAAAAAAGGCCACTTCAAAGGAGCAGGTCTATGTGAATTTTATTGTCATCACAGATCCCCTCCGTCTAAAACTGTGTTTGTGTGCGCAGGTGTATCAAGTCTATGGTTTAGTAGCTGTCATCCCATGTTATTAAAATCCTCTGCTCTTCTACGCTGACTGCCATTCCCATTTAAAATGTGTGGAAAACCTGTCCTTGAGACTAGAATATTATGAGGCATAGGTAATCCATCACTGCTTAAAAAACAACCACGATGTGTTTTGCTAAAATGACTCTTACTCAAGTGCAAGATATATAGGAAGTAACTTGCAAAGCTATTATAAATGAATAAAGCCCTATGTCGCTTTTTATATGAAAAACAAAACTGAGACACGGAAATGTCAATCTCTGTGGAATATATACATGTAGGAATAATTATATAGGAATTCAACTAGGCTAATTTCAGATCAGTCTCAATGTTTAATGAGGTGGGACAAAAACGCTATACACCTATCCACATAAACGTGCCCGTAATGGTGTAGCCTAAATTAAGTATAGTCACATAAGTCTCTTACAACTACGGCAAATTCAATGTGTCTAAATTAAAACATTTCAAATACAATGGAAACTGTTCATCTAATATTTCTCAATTAACATTTTTTATTCAACACTGACTTCTTGCTTCTTTAAAAAAAAAAAAAAAGTCTTGTTCCTACATATCACTGTTGTCCTATTGTTAGCGTTGTTAAACCTAAGGCACATAGTCGTCAGATTTTTATTAATAGAAGTGTGTGCTGGGGAATTACTGAAAAAGCTAACCTTTTATGCCCAGAGATCTTCCTAGAGAGGCCAGATCCCTCTGCTCACAGGAAATTGCCTTTTAAATGGGTTAAGATGGGCTAAGACCTGCACACTGACAAGCCCTCCAAATGATGAAACATCTTGGCAGGCACCTCAACAGACTGCCTTGGGGTCCTCTGATGATCTTGTTAAAGCTAGTGGAGGAGTGGAACATAGCTTGGGATTTTTTTTGTACTTGTAGGTACCTTCTTGGAACAGTTAAACCCTTAAGAGCAGCAAAGGTGGGAAAGTTACCTCCAAGAGAGGTGATGTACCTGCTCCATATCGCTCACTTGATCCCTGCCTGCCTCACCCATCAACAATCCCCTGCTCCTGTTCCTAAATATTGTGTGTGTGTGTGTGTGTGTGTGTGCGCGTGCGCATGCCTGGTTGAACCCTAAGGCAGCGTATCAGTGAGGAATGGAGGGTGGCTCCGTCTGCAGTACTCTCTTCAACACCACGACCACACAATAGAAACAAGTCAACTAAAATAATGGACTGCCTTCACACAGGAGAGTGATGATGCTGCAGCCTACAAGTGCACTTCATTTAAAACCTCTAGGTGACATCACCAGTTGAGTAAAAGAACAGAATTGTTATGAATGAGTGTCACTCTTCAGTAGGGTTGGGTATCGTTCGGAATATTTCGATTCTGGTTCGATTTCGATTCCTGTAAAACTATTACTACTTTTTGAAATTCTTCCATTTTTAATGGTAACTTATTTGGTGAGACATGAGCAACATAGGCTTTGCGAAAAAGTATAGACCTATTTAAACAAATAGAATTGTCACTGTAGGTACAAAATAGATAGTCTCTTTGATTATAGTTTTATTTACTCTTTCCATTTGTAATAATACATTATAGCATAACATGTAGTGGCTGTAGACAACTTTTCACCTTTTCCCACCCTAGCATTTCAAAGTGGTATTATTTTTTCGCCGCTGTTGCAAAGACAAACTGGATTGCTTTCTGTTTCCTCAAAGCCTAGCAACCACAAACAATACAAGACGCGCATTAGTTTGGAAATCTCAGCGAAAGAAACGATCAACACTTGAAGGACAGAAGCATGTTCACTGAGGAGGTAAAGTGAAATTGGCATAATTTGTTATTGAATTTGGGAACAGGCAAAAGCTATTGTAATGATGTGTATTGCATAGCAATACCATAGTTGGAGTATTGCTTCGCACAAACAAGTATCGGCAGCAGGGGTTGGTGTCAGGGTGGAGGGGGGAGTAGAAGAAAACATTAGGAGGAAAACCGTGAGTTTATTCATTCATTTAGTCTATAATGAAGACATGAAAGCAGATACAATCTCGTTAGTATGTGTTGAGAAAGGCGAACTGGGTTGGTATCCTGACTGGATAGCCTGGCGAGTCGTGACAAGGTTTATTCAGGTAGTATACTCAATGCAACTAAAACGTAGCGTACACAGATACGAGTAGTGTCATCAGATTGGCTTCACTTCGGTTGTTCCACCATCCGCCATTTCACCATGAATTTGTCATTCCTTATATTTATGTTGTGCAAGCGTCAAGAGTTTTAACAAATTTTGGAGGTATTTCCCCCCCTTACATGAAATAGTTTTATTGCACTTGTTACATGTGCTGCTGTCATTTTTTGTTTTAGTAAAGCCATACTTTAGACTTCCTGCTTCAAACACAGCAGTCTGTCCATCATTGCCAGGATAAGGGGGTGTCAACCAAACACAGCTCACCCCATTTGCTCTTGGCACTACGATGGTTTATAACCCACACCACTGTTTATCACATGCTTCGCAAGCCCGAGAACTAGTGTGTGTGTGCTGTTTATCACATGCTTCGCAAGCCTGAGAACTACCGTGTGTGTGTGTGTGTGTGCACGCGAGAGAGAGAGAGAGAGAGAGAGACTCATTCCTCAGACATGGATGTGAGCCAAGAAAAAGAACATGATCATGGGGGGAGATGAAATATCCTCTGTACAAAACTGTCCATCAACAAGCCGTTTTACATACAAAACACCCTGAAGAACCATGTATCTATCTGAGTTCAAAGCTGGCCGGCTTCTTTAAACACCAAAGGCATGGCATTCCTATAATTATGCAGCAGTGTCAACACAGCCTGTTCATAAATTCAATTTGCTATCTGTCATCTCCTCCGTGTTATGCCGTGGAGGGAAAAAACGTGGTGAATCGATCGAGAGCTCCATTTTTATGTGATAGCTCACATGCAGCCTTTGTGATTCTTGGGAGGGGGTGAGAGAAATTCACAGCATCCTAAGAAGCCTCTGTCTGGTATGTGTAGGCGTGTATATAATTGTGTGTCTGGGATGTAATAAGAAATGCGACTTATGATGTATGATAAGACTGCCACGGGCACCGTTCACAGATGCCCAGGCAAATTACACCAAAAAAATGGCCAGACAAAGGGCAAAAGATAATGCATTAACAAAAAATGTTTTCATGATAAGCTACATATCATGTACAAGTCTTAATCAATACCTGCCCCAAATTCATGTTCTATTACTGCAAAGGAGGGATTTTTTGCTTTTTTTCCCCCACTCAACTAAACACAATGGTTTTATATTTTATTGTTTTATAGGTTACAGCAAAGATATATTCTATTTATATATTAGCACCTTAATTAGTCTAGTTTGAACCTTTTGTCTATTTTTTTAATTGCTGTTTGATAATGCTGCATTCGGACTTCTACTCAACTTGGCTGTGCTCTGTGCGCTGACATAAAGGAATCCTATTCTATGATGGAAGAAAAAGGCTATTCTGGCTATTATGCATTGTTCCCGCTCTCTGCCTGCCTTCTCTTCAGCGATCTAATTTGCGCTGTGATGAGATCTAATGAGAGTTTCCAGGGTCCATATATACTTGAGACCACTATGAGCGAGCATTTCTCCTGGAGAACACCATCCCATCAAATCACCATCGCAGTGAAGGAGCTACGAGGGCGTGAGAGTGATCGGTCGAGAGTGAGAGAGATAGAGAGAGGAAAAGCTCTTTACTTTCTTCCATGATACAGGTTGTTTTTGAGCACATTTGTGTCCATCTGTTCCACCGCACAAAGTCACCTGTGCAATTAACCTGGTGCATTAGCCGTGAAACAAAGACCTCAGCGGAGACTGGGAGGGAGTGCTGGTGTGTTCTTGCATGCACGGCGGAGAGTGTGTGCCTGCTTGAGTGTATTGTGTGTCCTGTGGAGAGGGAGACTTCACAAGGGCCAGGTGGACAAGTATAAACTACTCTCTTTTAATCTCATCTCATCTCTCTCTCTCTCGCTCTCTCTCTCCCTCTTCCTCCCACTCTCATAGTTTCTTGCTAACATACACCTGGTTTCCCATTTCTCTTCACACCTGAATTGAGGCGCATCCTCTCTAGACGTAAACCCTGACACCTGGACTTTTCCCTCCCTCCCTCCCTCCGCATCCCTCCCTCCCTCCCTCCCTCCCTCCCTGCCTCCCTGGCTCTCTGGTTCAGAGGGTAGTTCTAGAAAGTCTCCCCCACCCCTCCATCCACCTGCACCCCTACCCCTCACTTTACTCCCGCCTGCAGTTTCCAGCAGTTCTCGGGGCCATGGTGGGCAGTCACAGAGTGCAGAGAGCAAGGGAGCGAGAGAGAGAGAGAGAGAGAGAGAGAGAGAGACAGCCCGAAGGACAGCACTCGTGCTCCTGTTAAGACAGCTCTACTTTGTCTTGCTTCTCCATCTTTTCCCTCCATCCCCTCTTCCCTCTGGTGGCGCCGCTCAACCCTGACAGAATACACTGCTGACACTGTGACCCCAGAAACTTTCTAGACAGGGCCCGGGCTTTCAATGTGCACGCGCGCATGTTGCCTGTGTGTGTGTGTGTGTGTGTGATTGTAATGCAGTGTGTGTGTGTATGCAGCGGTTTGTGAGGCGGCGTGTGTGCGTGTGTTTAGAAGTGTATGACTACTGGAGTCGTTTGAGTAGTTGTGTTTGATTCGCACACAAAACAATATGGACGAGAGTGGACGAGAATGCAAATGGAAAGGGGGTGTTGGTTCCGATTAGGGAAAGACGGATCGGCCTTTTGATTGTTCTGAACGGTTTTACTGTATGGGCAAAACCCATTCATGTCCCCCTTAACTCAATTAGAGACGCTCCCACATCCACCCCTTACCAGGGGTAATGGCTCCTCCCCACCGCCCCGGGCCCAGCGTGGCGCCAGGGGGTCCACCCAGTAATGGAGGGAAACAGGACGGGAGAAAAGGCCGGGGATAATGATGACGAGGTGTGTGTGTGTGTGTGTGTGTGGGGGGGGGGGGGGGTTGGCCCATTGCATGACGCACAAACCCAAGTGCTCATGTTGGACGGATGAGGGAGACCACTTAGGGCCTGATCTCATATCTCGAGGAGGAGGAAAAAAAGAACGGCGCGAGTGCGAGAGTGAACGTACGCACACACGGCCAGGGAACGAGGCAGGGGAGAGAGAGAGAGAGGGAGAGAGAGAGAGAGAGAGAAAAAAGAGAGAGAGAGCAAGAGAGAGAGCAAGAGTGAGACAGAGTGAGAGAGAGACAGAGAGCGAGAGAGCGCAAGAGAGAGAGTCTGTTGGACGTTTAGCGAGGAACAGATGAAAGTATATTAGCCGCCGTGGCGATTTGCATTCAGCGGCGGCAGAGACGAAAGGCCCCGCGCTGGCCCGGATAGCAGGATGCATGAATAAGTAAAACAAAAACAAAAATAAACTCTCCATCTGGACGGGTGCTCGCGGCAGATGAGGAGGGGAGGGGTGTTTCAAATGGTAACTGAGTAAGAGGGTCGTGGTGGTGGTGGTGGTGGGGGAGGGGCATATGAGGTCACTTCATCATCCTCCCTCCCTTGGCGCTACTGCCAACAGGTCCCCCCTCCTTCCCATGCCATCACCATCGCCGTCTTAGCCGGGCTGTATGTGCGGCTAGCCTGTCCGCTGACGTTGTCCCTCCGCTCACTCTGGGGGGGATGGGGCGGGGGAGCTGACACACTTTCACTTGCAGGGACCACATGGGTCAACGTGTGGAGAGTAAAGAGGTCACACCACCGGGGGCCGACTGCTCGACGAGGGCACGGCAAGAGGCCTGTCCGTTGGGCAGGAGCGGGTTAATGAAGCCTATTACAAGGCTTTGTTGAACACCTGATTCTGATTGGTCGATTACGGCGTTCGACGGTACGTCATTTCTGAATAGCAGACCGCCGCTATGAATAACAACAATAATATAGAATCTAACAGACTTTTTTTTTTTTTGCGTAAGCAATACAATCGTTTTTAAATCAATAAAATCCTTTTTTGTTGTTATATTTTTGGTCGAATTATTGATTTATTTACTAAGTAGGCGTGTAATAAGCGGGATAATGTACAGCGAGCAGGTCATTATTGCGAAATAAACCCAGGGTGATGCAAGCACCCGACACGAAGCAGAGGGGCCTTGCATCACCCTGAAGGCAAAAAATGACGTTTTTGTTTGTTTTGTTTTTTATGCAGTTTGGTGGACACGTACGTTCTTAGAATGGGTGTGTGGAAAATCAAACCCTGAACACTGCAGTGTACATTCGGTGCTCTGTAGGTTGCGGTAGACAGGACATCATGTCCAGCTACAATGGAAATCCTGTCTGGATGTTGCCAACTGGCAGATGGAAAAGCTTTAGCGTTACTGTGCGCCAGGCAGGCTGCCCAAAGAATTTCCTTCGGGAGGCACTCGAATCTGAGTCATACCAATTCACCTGATCACCTGACTCACTCCAACGCTCCGTCCCCACTCTGCTAAATGGATTTCACAACAGGATTAGATTATGTTTTTGTCTTGAAATGAATCATATTTGATTGACTGAAGGGTGAACGGAGAGGACATGATCAGAGAGCGCGGGACCACCCGTGAATGAATGTGTTTTTTCATGTGAGAGTGGCGGCGAGCGCGGCGTGTATAAAATGCAGGCGGAGCAACAAGGGAAGGCTCCAGGCTACTTTATATTCTGCGAACGCCGTGAACAAAATTAAAAAAAAGGCGTAGAGAAAAGCGAGAAAATGAAAAATGGAGAAGTAACACAAAAGTAGCAGGGAGAGCAGAGAGACGCGACAGTGAAGACGCATTGAGCTATATTTGCTATAGATACACAGGTGAGCTGCTCTTTCACAACATCACAAAATGCTGTTGAATTTTATTTCAACGTTGCCCCTTTCAAATTCAAAATAGGAAATGCAAGTGTCAAAACAGCCACAGGTGACAGCAACAAGTATGCTACAGCAACAACAGAAACGTTTTAAGCAGACCTCGCTGTCGTATATCTGAACATTCATATTTGGTTGGGTTTTGCTGACATGATGTCTCCTATATTATGAAAATCTTTTGAGAATCGCGCAGTCTTGGGGATGATAGACTATCGCATTGTATCAGCACCATACTAACAAAAAGTCATTTCACAGTAGATAACATGGATTAAATCCTTTATGTAAATTGTTTATGGAAGATGCTTTCTCTCATTGCGCACTCTCACTCTCTCCTCTCCATCTCTCTCACTCCGCCGTGCTCTAAGAGGCTTGAGCTGAGAGGCAGTCAGTCATATTTTGTCTCCCCTCATCGCCTTGAGGCCGATCCAGATTTTCGAGAGCAGAGAGCGTGCAATCTAATATGCCATTATTTATTAGAATTCATGTATGACAGCAGATAGACCCAGTGCCTTTGTTTTTGTCTTTCAAGGTAGTGATTGAAATTCACAATTCAATCCTCACAAGAGTTCCAGACTCATGTCTCATACTTTTACTCACATCTAGATCCCCCAGGTTTTAAAAATGTAAAACTGCATGGATACTATTTCAGTACCGCGTATTTCCCCTTCCTTTCTTAACCGTACGTTGCAAACAACTCCATGGGAAGTGACAAGGGACTGACGCTATGCAGATTTGATGAGCGATCTCCCAACCATATCTCGGTACGTGATGTGTGAACACATCACAGGGAGCCTCTTGCAGAAAAGACCCCGGTTGTGTGACAACAAACTCATTATACTTAGAGGAAATAAATGCAGCGTTTCCATGTCATTTGTTGTTGTTACTTGACATGCGATCGCGATGCGTCTTTGCTTGTCATACACTCTTTATCAAACCTGAAGGTCAGCTGGCTATTCTACAGAAAGCCTTCGTCATCGCAGCCGTTTCCTCTTTTTATCTCTGTGTTGTCTGGTTGTTGTTGTCTTTTTTCCTTTCCAGATATCTCTGTCCTCTCCACAATACATCGGCCTTTGCTGATATTGTTTGTTCTGTCCACCGCGCTGAGAGAGAGAGCAAGAGCGAGAGAGAGAAAGAGAGAGTGGGGGGGGGGGGTGGACACCTCGGATAAAGTCAGACAGCCGACCTTTTCAGCTCTACATTCATCTGTCAGCGTTATTATTTCTTTATATTTTATATTTTATTATCACCACCTGTACCGGAGCAGGTAGGCGGCCGGGGCCCCCGTGCCTCGGCTGCCACACTGTCTCTGTGTCACGGGCACCGGCGTCAATCTATTTCGGTGTCCGTCAAACCCTGACAGGGTTGTGCGAAGCCTCAGTCAGTCAAATGGATGCAGAAGGATGGGAGGATTGGTGGGGTACACACATCTCCATTCGTTTTAGCGTGACATGCTAATGGGCACCTGAATTTGCACAATCTGCATTTAAGAACAGCTGTCACTCTTGATTATCGCATCAGGCACAGGGGACGTGTGTACGTGCCAACATCGGGCGGGGGGGGGGGGGTTGGCTGTAGCATACGTGTAGCAAACATACTGGAAAAATAGGATGCTACAGTACCATTCGGCTACAGTGAGAAGACTAGTGTGCTTGAATAGACGTTAGTGGCATATTGTTGTCAGTAGCTGAAAGCTCTTTGTGGAGAATCCAGGTGGCATCAGTGGGATCATTCGGGATTCTGCATGGTGATTGCTGATTCTTGAGTGGCATAGATATCGAGATGAACAAAATATTTAAAAAAAAAAATATTACATTATACTGAAACCTACAAACTGATTTTGAAGCTTGTGTGTATATTGTCTGTATTTTCACAATGAACAAGTGGAAGAAACCACCGCTCAACATTACCTGCGAGAAAAGCCCTTCTTTACAAAACATGTCCAAAAAAATAGGTTTCAGTCTATTTTCATATTGGATGTTTGTTTACTTGTATGTGGCAGGTTTTTGTTGTTTGTGCTACACTGCACAGCACTCAAGCAGTGAAATGTGCTTCCTGGGGCTTGTTCAGAGCTCAGTGGATTTGACTGGGCTCTGCAGCTGACGTGTGGCGGGAGACACTTGCCCCGGATGGGCCTGGTGCCCTCTGTCGCGCCTGTCGAGTGGTCAGCTATATAGGGGCCACGCTATTCCTACCGAATGCCTGTGAGGAAAACCACAGTCCCTGGAACATGCATGGTCCTCTTACCACACTCGGCATACCGCTGGTGACATTGTTTCACATGTCACAATGATAAATGCCCTATGCCTTGATGACCCATCTTCACATATTAGCGACGGACGGATTACTGTGAAATAAGGGGCCCGTTCTTTGCCACGCGACAACACCCGCTTGCAGCAAAGCGAAGGCAACGCGATGAATATCGAACATCTGGCCGAGATCCACTTAGAGAAAATTAAAACAAATGGGGGAAGCGCTTAACGGCAATATAATCCAGTTCCCACATTAGTATTATTCCTTGCAAAGTAAAACAAATAGCCCTCTGTGTGCGGTGTTATTCACGTATCTATAACACAGCTGTCTATGTGCCATTCCACCCTCCGAGAGGAACATTTCCCCAAATTTCTTTCGAAATAGAAAAAATGCCTTTTTTTCCTCAGTGTTTTTTGGGGAAAAAACATTTGTCTCCTCTCACTACCCGCACTACAATGTCATCCTGGCCAGAGCTAAATGAATTAAGCCCTCATTAAATATGCATCCCATTGTTAATCATTTGCATGTGGAGAGGATTAGGTCTCAATTTGTGAAATGACTTAAAATCCATCCCTCTACAAAAATAGCCTCTTCAAAGTGCTCCATCGGCCGCGTCATGCAGCGTTTCAGACATTCACATACGTGCGTGTTTAAATCTGTAAAATCATCTAACAAGATATTTAGGTGCCTGCATGTAAGCATATGTCTGCTCCATCTGTCAGTTAGTCATGGATTAGTCCAAACTAAACTGCTCGATTCAGGTCAACAGTATAATCAATAAATATGCTCCCCACTTTTGAAGCATAAGTCCTGGCTTAGAATTAAAATAATGAAGGCTTTAAAACACCACTAAATCACGCCTAGGCATCTATTAAAACCATTTAGCTGGCACTCATCATTAAGGTGGATAATGATTTGAGGATGGGAACATTTTGCAATGGATAAAAAATGAAATACAACTCGCAACTATTAGTCTTATTCTGAACAACGGGAGCAGAAAATACGGTTGATGTTAACTGCTAAATATTGATGTGAGAAGCCTTCTCAAATAACCAACTCCTCAAATAGCTGAAGTGCATATAGGATTTTCAACAGTCTGACAATGATCTCTGTTGGCTACGAGAGAGGAATAGTAAAGCTCTTACACCAAACTTTCAATTGGATAGAAGAGGAGAGAGGAAACATACAAAATAATAAATAAAAAGACCAGCAAAAATAAGGAAAAAGTACCAAGTGAAAAGTCAAGATTGTGTGTGTATGTGTGGGTGTGTGTGTGTGTGCGTGCATGCGTTCGAACCAAAGGGATGAAAGTTGCCGGGAGTTTATGAAAACAAAGAAGCAAATATTTAATCTTTAATGAAGAGTGCAGTTGACGAAGATAAAAACAACAACTAAAAGACCCAAAATGAGCTCCTGCTTCCAGTTAAGGAGTGTGTATATCTGAAATATTCCAAGGTCGTCAAAAGACCAGTCGAGCAAATAAGGTGATAAGGCTACAGAATCCCTTCTATCTTGTGGGTTCCTGGACACCTCGGCCCTGTCACCCATATGTTTTATTCATGCAAAGCTTATAATGGCATTCAGAAACCCAGATCAAAATCTGCTCTGGCAGAAATATTTAATATGATACCTACTTTTATAACCCCTCTCCATCTGGTAAGCCAGAAACAGAGAGCAAAAAAAAAAAAAAAAAAAAAAAAAAGGCTTCTTTGGCTCAGCCATGCTGAATTATTGAAAGTGAGGCTTTCAAAGGGGTCATTGTTAGAGAGAGAGAGAAAGAGAGAGAGAGAGAGAGAGAGAGAGAGAGAGAGTGAGAGAGAGAGACAGAGACAGAGAGAGACAGAGATAGAGACAGCGAGAGAAAAAAAAGAGAGAAGATGTGCACGCATCAATTATTTTGAAGAGTTTGTGACGCATTCCAGAACGTCTTGTCACACAGCGCGCCAACCGGCCCCACCGACCGGCTCTGTGGCTGGTGCTGACATTTAGACGCCGGCGAAATGTGGAATTGTGGAATTCCCATATCGTTTGTCAGGGGAAAGAAATGGACAAAAAGACCACACTGACTGCCGCCGAATGCCCCACAGGCTTGAAACTCCTTGTCAATGTCATTGGCGTGAGGAGGAGACACGCCAGCGGTCGAGCGATGTAGCCCCAATTTGTCACGTCCGAAGAGCTGCAGTTTACACTGATCGATTCGCATTTTTACGGCCACGCCACTGGAGGAAAATGCAGTTTGTCTAAATGATTCAAAACAATAAAAACATCCCAGGCGCCCGTCGCTCCTTTGTGTGTAGACGGCAGACAGAGAGGAGAAAGAAGGGAAGAAAAAAAAAATAAAACAGCCTCTGGCTACCTAAAACAAGGAGGCTGAAATGCTAATTTCATGCTAATTTCAGGTGACCAAAGAAAGATGGCTCATACAAGTCAGCCCAGCCTTTCAGCGGAGCAGTAGGACTTGTAATTTGTCATCTTCACATAGCTATTTTTAAACGTTCCCTACATCCGCATGTCTCTTCGTGTTAGGCAACATCATTTGCTGCTAATACGGGGAGCAGGATCATTTCTCGTGGCACTTTACATCTACCTGGGTCATTCTTTAAAACCTAATGAACCCTGGCTTATCAACAGGAATACCGCTGCAGAAAGACGGATGCTTCCCTCTTTCTCGGAGAGGATGTTCCTCAAATATTTCTGCTAAAAGTAGCATCATATTCCTGCTGTTTGGAGCCATTATATCGACCATGGGAATATGTGTAGGAATCCTGCACAGCTGCAAAGATGACAATAGCACACACTGTAACACACACACACACTTCCATGGACACACACATACACTTTTTTCCTGCAGAGTTCAAATCAGTGTGAGGCACAACTCCACGAAGCCCCTGCACACCCTCCAGTCCCTCTCTTCTCCTGCTCTTTCCCTTCTACCCCCCCCCATCCCTCACATGCCTCCATCCTCGCTCTCTGTGTGGTGACAGGATAGGGGGTGGGGGGGTGGGGGGGGTGGAGGAGGAGGAGGAGCGTACCTTTGTTCATGTCAATCAACTGCTTCTTCTTCTGCTGGCGCTCCTGCTTCTCGCGCTCTGCTTTCTCCTTCGCCAGCTTGGCTCTCTTGATCTTCTCCTCCATCTCCTTTTTCTTGTGGTTCTCCTTCACTGCATCCTGGAGGGGAAGTGGGTAGAGGGGTAGGCATGCGCACGCACACGCACGCACGCACACACACACACACACACACACACACACACACAGTACACAAGGAATCAGAATTTCTACTTGCTTCTGCTTGCCTTTACTTTCGTGGTATCTTCACAAGACACATGTCTTTCAGGACGTGCAAACTATCAGCAGATTTTTTTGTTTTGTTTTAGATTCAGGTTTGATGGCACAAACCCAGTTTGTGGAATAAACAAAATATCATGCCATAAGTGAAGGGCTTTTTATTTATTCTTTATTAAGAACCGTCTCACATGCAACCCCTCCAACCATCGCTACTATGGCGGTGAAAACAGCGTTATTGTAAATAATACATTAACGTGGCGCATTGTGCATAAAAAGGAATGTATTAGATGTTCACTGTATCTCTCCGGCTCTCCATCTCCGTGTCCCTGTCCCGCAGGACGGCTCAGCAAATAAATAAAGAAAGACACGTCCTTTCATTTATTCCTGTAGTAATTTATTCACGTGCCTGGATATGCAGACGAGGGCAGACTGCGGGGACATCTAGGCCATAGCATTTTCTAGACTGCTAACCTTCTGCCCCCTGGCTGATGGGTTAGGAACGCTTTGTGAAGAACACGAGAACACACAGCGCCACATTAGCGGCGAGGCTCACCTACATGCCGCTGGTGCGCCGGGAGAGGGAGGGGAATGGGGAGAACAAGAGAGAGAGAGAGAGCGAGAGAGAGACAGAGAGGGGGAGAGAGAGAGAAAGAGAACGATAGAGAGGAAGAGACAGAAAAAGCGAGTGCGATAGAGGAAGACTCACATGACCTTTAGAGGAGGGAAAATGTTTTCTCACCTCGGGCCTGTGGAGCTGCCCTTGACAGGTGCCGTCTTAGTGGTGTTTTCTTGTTTTTTATATCATGTAGATGTGTGTGTGTGTGTGTGTGTGTGTGTGTGTGTGTAAGTAAACCTGCATCTTGTGTTTGTATGTTTGTGTAAAAGAAAGTTTACATATGTTTGCATACATCGAATAATGTGTCTGTAAAGCCGTAAATACATATATACTTGTTTCTACTATAGGTTGCTAAACAGGTGTGTGCATGAGTGTACCACACACGTATACCCTGTGTATCTGTTTATTTGTGGCTGCATGTGTGTGTGTGTGTGTGTGTGTATGTGCATGTGTGTGGCTGCATGTGTGTGTGCATGTGGCTGCACGTGCGTGTACGCCTCTGTATGTGTGTGTGTGTGTGTCTGTGGCTGCATGTGCGTTTGTGTGTGTTTGTGGCTGTGTGTGTGTGTGTGTCTGCATGTGTGTGTATGTAGCCCCCCCCACCCCCCGAATACTCTCTCTCTCTACTCTGATTTAATGAGTGGCGACAGTAGGCCTTCCATGCAAATGCCCCCATGGTTGTGTCTTCCTAAAACATAGGGATTACGGGAGAAGGGGGGGGGGGGGGGGGGGGGGGGGGTCGCTGGGGAGGAGGGCGAGGGCGAGCGGGGGTGCTCAACAGGCTAGTCAATAGCCCCGCCTTTGATCCATGTCCAAGGACACGAGCCGGCCTCATCACCATCCCCTTGAACAGGGTGACAAGGACGGACGCAGATGGACGGTAAGACGAGGGGAAAATAATGCACGACAAAACACAGAGACAGGGGCGGGGGGGCAGGACTGAAGGAGAGATCAAGGGGGAGGGATAGTTGACACTGAAACATTTAGAGGAACTAAATTACAGGAAAGGGGTTATATACTATCCATTAGGGGCGTCATGATTTCAACGTTAAATCGAAGATCGATCGAAATGAGCTTACGATTTCGATCATCGAAATCAAAAGCAGGATCGACAGGATCAAATTTCTTCATTTTTTTAAGCTGTGTTTGTGGGGCTGCCATCTAGTGGCTCTTCTTTTTGTTTTTGTGTTAAAGTGTGTTAAACTAGCCTGGCAAGCCAGACCCACATCAGAAAGATGTAGGGTCTGGCACTGCTCCATTGGCAGTGTGGGCGGGATAAACGGTTGTCTTTCAAGTTCCCTCTGCACGCATAACGCTACAACCAATTAGAGCAACGAAGAAGGTGACGTAGTCAGAGCGACAGAAATTAGTCCATAGGGAAGTGTTCTGTATGGTGGATTGTGGACTGTCGTCATGGTAGCCCGGCTTCCGACTCCGCCCCTCACACTGTGATTGGCCTGACAGATTTCCTGTTTCCAGCACAGAAAAACGACGGAGAAGTGCTAGACCCCCCTGGCTGCAAATTAAATTTGCTGCCGCTAGGGGCGTCTAGATTTCTAGGCTAGTGTTAAACAGCTATTTCACCAATTTGGTGAAATACGTATATATATATATATATATATATATATATATATATATATATATCAGTGGCGAACCGTGCCTATTAGAACTGGGCCATCTGTTCCTCCCCGAAAAAGTTCTAGTTATGCACACACACACACACACAAACACACACACACACACTATCAGACGTCACTTAGGCACAACAGGTGACACTTTGTCGCTGGCATTGCAGCCTTGAAAATGACAATCATCAGTCACTTTTTGAAGAACAAAATGCTACCAGTTCAAACAATGAAATGGTCGTCTTGAAAAGGGCACTGATAATAAATGTGCGACAACATCATCTCCACCTGCTGCGTCAATATCATCTCCACCTGTTTTTCCTCCATTTTCTATGCCGGCTATCAACCGCTAGTTAAGCTAGGTCTGGTGTGACTTCTAAATACCCTGGAGCCGTAGAAAATATGAAAGAATACGCCCATTGGCTCCAAATCCAAATATGATTGGTTGATCAAATTGTCAATCCAAATGTACGCTCCAATTCCGTTTAATGGTCAGGGCATACTATAGAGGAAGTACACTCCCCTGGATGGATACCCTTTGGAGCACAAAACCACCCAAATGCGCAGCGCATGGACAGAAAACAACAGAAACAAGTCGGCGTAATTTTATTAATTTTATTTATAGAATTAATAAGATACGTGTTCACCGAATACCTTGAAGGCCTTGAAGCTTTGCCACTGAAATATATATATATGTATATATATATATTCATGAGCGGTGTAACACACACATTAATTACCAACTGCTTTATATTGCGATATTTCTATATCAAGGTCACCTGAATGATGCAGCTGGTATAATTTTTACGTAGTAGACATATACTGTATGCAATTCCCATAATGACATCGGCTGTTTAACTTGGAGCAAATGGAGGCACGCACATTATCTGCGCCCTACATTGGATAATGTAGCTGTTAACTAATGGATTTCACACATTGTTTAAAACAGTATTAAAGGAGAATCATCTGCACCGGTCAGAATTGATTTCTCCACTCTGGCGGTGATAGGATTGAATTCATTTTTAATGATATTAGAACATTGTTCAATATCTAGAACATTACGCAGGAGATCATTTCTGCGTATTACAAATAAAAATAGCCTGCCGGCGAAACTTACTCTAAGCAAACTAGCAATTCTTACTGTAAACATGATTACGCAACTTAATTATCTCATGCTGATCAAACAAATACCAACACTAATTGGCATGGCAATAAAAGGAATTTGGTTCTCGGTGGCACAGTGTGCCATAGCAAAAAGCTAGCATTGTGTAGCAAAAGGTACACATAAAAAGCCTTCACAATAATGTCTCCGGGGTGGAAACACAGGTAGCTGCAAATTAAGATTAAGGTGCAATTTTCAAACGATGATTAGGCCATAAAAATGTGCCTCTTAAATAAAACATCTCAAATTTAAAAAATTATGTAATTAATGGTAGGCGATAGGCACCATGTGATACAAAAATGTAAGAAAATGATTGGTTTCGAGACCAAATAGGATATACTTATTTGACATAATAGGCATATTAATGGGTTTTCAACTGTGTTGAAGTTTGAGTTGTAATTTACAATAATGACAGGGTGGTAAAAGGTAAAATCCAATGACGGCATCCAAACATACAACTTCACGATGTAGAAGTTCCTGCCTGTCCTTGTTGGCTCGTGTGTGGTTTAATTATCGTCAAATGAAACTAAAAAGCTGCTTTTAATGTACAGTACACCTGCTTAAATGTACCTCTCCAACAGAAGCCATAGAAACCGATTTTTGTTCCTTAAGAGACATAGAATTGCCTGTGTATATTTTGAATTAAATAAGGCAATCAAAAAGTGCTTAACTTTGTATCACCCTCTAGCACAGTTCAATGCTAAACTGTAGTGTGAAAAACACCAAACCAAGAAGAAAGTTTCTTTTTTCAAAGCCTTAGGAGTAGAGGGACATGGGAAGCTCTCCTGTACTCATGGCCTCCAGTGTGTTTGATGCGGTGGGGTTTACAAGGACTCCTTGGTCCTCACCTGGTCAGGAAAGCGAACATCGATGTGTAGCCCACGGGTCATGTCTACCGACCAGGGCCGGGCAACTTTTTCTTCCCCTCTCCCCCTCTTTCCCCGAGTTCTACCCTTTAAATAATTCATGAAGTGTGTTTTTCTGTTTCCCTGACCCTGAACAACACATCCCCCAGTAGCACGGCTTCCCAAGCAGCCATGTTTTCCCTGATCCATGAGGGAGCCATGATGGCTTCCCAGCTCTCAGTCTTTCCAAACAGAAAAAAAAAAGTTACGCACTCGTCTTTGAGCGGCAAACACAAGGGGAGTCGGATGTAATGTACTGTACCACGAGGGGCGGATGTATCACAGGGTCACAAGCCCCCTGCTCCTATACTGCCATTAGGCCCTTTATGCTAACTCATCACATCGTCAAGGGGATTAGCTGCTGTGAGTGTGTGAGAGAAAAGATGTCTCTTTAAGTGGACACACAGGCACCCATCCACACACACACACACACACACACACACACACTCTCACAAAATCCTCCAGCCAGTGAGTCATTCAGATACGCACAGATAGAAACACTGATGCATGCTCACACACGCACACCCCCAGACACACAAGCACACACACACACCCAGACCCCCCCCAATCCCCCCCCACACACACACACACACCATGGTTCTGATCTCTCAGATTGACAAAGATGAGATATTGTAAATAATACATCAACGTGGCACATTGTGCATAAAAAGGAATGTTGTTCACTGTATCTCTCTCACTCTCTATCTCCGTGTCCCTCTCCCGAAGGACGGAAGTGCGCTCAGCAAATAAAGAAAGAAGGAAAGAAAGAAAGAAAAAAAGAACACATCCCCTCATTTATTCCTGCCGTTATTTATTTACGTGCCTGGATATGCAGACGAGGGCAGACTGCAGGGACATCTAGGTCATAGCTGTTTCTAGACTCCTTACCTTCTGCCCCCTGGCTGTTGGGTTAGGAACGAGAGAGAGAGAGAGAGAGAGAGAGAGCGAAAGAAAGCAAGAGTGATAGAGGACGACTCACATGACCTTTAGAAGCAGGAAAAGGTTTTCTCACCTCAGGCCTGTGGAGCTGCCCTTGACAGGTGCCGTCTTAGTGGTGTTTTCTTGTTTTTTATATCATGTAGAAGCGTGTGTGTGTGTGTGTGTAAACTTGTGTCTAGTGTTTGTATGTTTGCGTGAAAGAAGGTTTACATGCGCGCGCACACACACACACACACACACACACACACACACACACACACACACACACACACACACACACATGCACAAGCACACGCCCCATCTCGCTGCTTCATGTGACCGGATGCAGGGTCTGAGGTCTTATTACAAAGTCACTCGGTTAACCGGGAAGGCGGTTGGCTCATCTGCTCTGCTTTGATAACTCATTAATGCCAAGATGCTCCCCCCCCCCTTCTACGCCTTACTGATCCCGATTACACATACATGGCCTCCAGTTGCATTTCATCTACTCTCTCCGTTTCCACACTCATGTTAGCCGTGTTTAATTGAAATGAAACAAACTTGCTTGACTCGTAACAAAAATGTACATTATTGGGAATCCAATAATATTACAGGGGCTGAAGAAAACCGGGAGGAGGCAAAATGGGGACGGAAAGCATGAGAGGACTCAGCGGGCGGTGGGGGACGGGGGGGGCAGGAGGGGGGTGGAGTTAATGAATTCTCTTATCAGTCCCATTGGGTTCTGTGGATGGTCTTCTCAATGCATTTACTCAAATGTCCTCATGTCGCTTGGGTGCATTTTGAGTAAAAGTCATTTAGGGATATTCTGATGGACTTCTGTAATACGGCAGTTGGATTTTGTGCCGCGGATACGGGCTACTCAGAGCGTTGCGGCGCAAGGCGAAATGTTTGGAGAGCGGTTCGGCCATAAGTCAAACAACTCGTCGTCCTCGAAGGGGAAATGTGGAAAGCACAGAATAGGGCTTGTACATCAGAATGCATCATGGGATTTTTTTGTTGGCGATACTCCGCCCTGTTGAGCAGATTTAAGAGAGCTGTAGTACTGGAAAATCCTAAACGTAAATATACCGTAACCCAGGCTAATAAAAACTTTGTTTTGCCCCGTCTCACATTGAGAAACACTGTGGCACTTTCAAACACAACAATGTCTCCCCACGATGACAAATCATAATTACTGAACAATGACCAAAAAAAACATTATTACCAACATAATAAATAACATTACAATGCTCCTATGCTCCCAAAATGGCAGCGGCCATTGCGATGTGACGTTGCGGTGTACAAGCCCTATTATTTTCACAGCATTGAAACCACAATCTCTAAGTGATGCGGGGGATAACTTTGGCTGGAGACACCATGTTCTTTAACATGCCAAAGTTAAGTGCTGTTTACTAAACAGCCAAAGAAAAGTTTACATTACAAAGGTCTTATACATTATAAGTTAGAAGTGAGATGTTGCCAAATCTATAACCACCCATTCACCTACTGGTCTGCTTCCAATTACATACACTGAAAATGAGCAAATAACTCCCCCCATATTGATTCGATAACATCTATAATTACCAAATCGATGAACCGTCTCCATACAAGACAAATGAGTTTGTGAGTTGTATCATAGAATCATAAAAAAGAGTTGGATCATTAAGGAGCCTGTGCTGACATACTCATATGTGCATAACTGGTGGTGGTGCAGACAGTGAATACTGTAACTGTAATCCACACTTTATTTCTAGCTGTATTGACAGTGTTGACAATGTGCTGAATGTATAGTGTGAAGCATGACTGTGACACTAACGCACAAACACACACAGATGTTTTTAACCAACAATGCTCCCTGGACCAGTCAAGGAGAAGGTGCTGTGTTTATGCTGCGAAAGAGCAAGTCTATGCATCGACCAGGGCAGAGAACCATTTATTTGTCCATAAATAATAACGGAAACAGCATGCAAGAATAAGCACGCCACTGGTTCCCTATACAATAAAACAACAGAAAACTCAAATCAATACCTCAAACTTATGGTTATCGCCCCTTTATTGTTTACTAATACATTAACTCACACATGCACTCTCTGTATATCCCCCCCCCCCCTCCCCTTCCCATTTAACGTATGGGTGGCAGCACGTTTAAATCAGCCATGAAATATTCATACCAGGGCTACTTGCTTGAGGGAAGAATTATTATTATTTTTTCTAGGGGCGGATGCCTCTTTTATAGCAAGAGACCCGCAAGCAAAAGGCTGGATTCCTGGAGGGAGAGGCGTGTCAATGCGCCCCGGCACGTCACGCGCCCAGGCCTGTCACGTGCCCCGGCGTGTCAATGCTCCCCGGCGCGTTGATCGGCGCGAGGGGGAGAGCGGAGACGGCTGCTGGTTTGGGGTTGGGGGGATCTGATCGTTGGGGTGGGCCGGCGGTGGAGTGTGGAGTGTGGGGAGGGGGTAGACTCAGACAAGAGGACCTTGCCATTCACCGTAATGATTTGTGAACACTGGGAGCGTGCCTCCTGGACACCGTGTCATCATCCTGACACATTGGATTTCCTCAGGGCGAGGGAGGGAGGGCAAGGAGGGAAGGGAAGGCAGGGAGGGCGAGACACTTTCAAAAAATAAAGTCTATCACCATAGGAACGGGAAACCTGTTTGTTTTGTTTTGATTGGGTCCGCGTTTCGACGATAATAACATATTTACTTTGTAATGTCTTCCTTTTTTCCTTTTTTCTATCTTTAAATCATCCTCTTATTTCGGTATTCCCCCTGCACATAATATTTTTTAACGGTTACTAAGGTGATATTTATACACACACATAGTAGACAGAGCTAGGTCCTAGAGTACATTAAAGTTTATCATCCCGTCTTTTAAAATAGGCCTTTTTAAGTGCTTATTTCTCCTGTGTCTTGATTACCAAACACACACTCTACTTTCTGCG
>JAOPHQ010001437.1:157500-235000 GCA_030340625.1 Merluccius polli
CCGAACAGAGGGGATATGCTGTCAATGCCTTTTCTGACCATAATTTATATATTTCTTTTTTGTTTCATGTGACGCCTCTGTGAAAATGATTGTTGTTAGCATGTTGTCTGCTCCGCATGGTGCAGCACTTGTGTTTTAAACGGTCACAGTCAATAGGGTTTATTATAAATTATAGGATTAGAAATTGACTCAGAGGAGATGCATGCTGGGGAAAAGAGTAAACAAAGAAAAGTGACAAAACAGCCGTGTGTCAAGAAGCAAGCTGTCTGGCGTTTTTGTTGTCGTTTAGGGTTTACGTAGGGTTTAGGGTATATATATATACTGTATATATATATATACCCTAAACCCTAAATAGTGATGTGGTTTTTGTTATCCTTTTTTTTGCGTTTAGTTTTGCTTTTGGCAAAACTACTCCATAAAGCTCTTTATATAACTTCTCAAGTAAACATACCCCCATGCATACGTACATATACATACACACACATGTACACAAGCATCCATGCATGTACACATGCGCTACCAGCACCCACACACGCGCACACACACACACACACACACACAGCCATCCACACATACATATACACAAAACACGCACACACACACACTTTGGAGCTCACTCGGTTTTCCTTGTATTTCCACATCAAAGACATGTCATCATGATGGAGCCTGACGGCCACTGACCTGCAGCTACACATGCACATGGAACAGCCTTCATCACACAGAAGACATACATGCAGGCTGCAGGGACATTCGAATAAATGCACACACACACACACGGCACACACACGGCACACACACATCCACATACACCCATTTACATACCCATTTTATAAACAGAAACTCAACACGTTCTGTTGCAGAGTAGGCCTGTCAATCATATATGCGTCTCTCATTTCAGTTCAATGCCTTACTTATCTTATTTAAATCCTCCTTCAAACCTTCCTTCTTCCTGCCCTTCCTCTCACTCCGACCGTCCAGCCCTCACTCAGGCAGAGATGCCTCTACTCCAAGCCTTGATGTTCCTCTCACCAAGACTCCCTCACTCTCACACACACACACACACACACACACATACACACACAAAGACACACATGCACATGTACACACACACACAATCTTCCAGCCAGTGAAAGTGAAACTTTCGGCGCCCTGTGTGGCTGCTTAGTTTCGTCACCGGGGCTTCAAACAGAGCAGAGAGCGTAGACGCCGGGTCTCGGGAAGCCACTGGCCCTGTTTCTCAGTCTCTGAGGAGGAAAGTGGGCGAGTCCATGCACTGCAGCTCAGTGGACCCCGAGTACCAGGGGCTGGAGCTAACAGGGACCTGCTACAGAGCTAGGGTCAGTGTGGTGGTGGTGGTGGTGGTGGCTTCTGATTTCAAGGTTAGGCCATGAAGAAGATGGGGTGGGGCATTGTCGTGTTTTATAATTAGGGAAATGGTAGTATTAGCGTTGACACAAGGACTGTTCTGAAAAGCAAACAAGTAAGGGGTAATGCCGGGCATTATTGCGAAATAAACCCCAACAGGGTGTCGCAGGACCCCGGCGCGAAGTCTGTTAGATGATACGGTTGGAAATGGCCTCCATAGCAACAGTCTGCTATTCATAGCAGCGGTCCGCTATTTAGAAATAACAGACTGCAGAATGCCCTAATTGACCGGTCGGAGTGGAGTATTCAACAAAGCTGTGTAATACGTTTCCAGAACGCTGGTTCCTTTACAGCAGAACAACAGTGAGTCACTTATCAGTGCTGGACTCCAAACGGCTCTGAGTGCTTAGCATCCCGACAGCCTCGGTGTAAACCAGGACACGCCACGGCAGATGTGACATTGCATCGCATTGACCTTACAGAAGACTGTTCTGTTTAACGCTCACTCGTGAGTGCCACTCGTGTCCCCATAAAACTGCTGTGTCCGGGGCCCATGCAGCGCAGCGCCTCCAGAGCGGGCTCCTTTTTTTTGGGTTTTCTCCAGACTACCCCTGGCCTCGAGTCATTACCGAGTTTAATCTTTTTTTTTTTTTTGGACCGGCCTGCCGAACAGGGTACGTTTAACAACAGTAAGCCGCTAGCAGACACGCTCGTTTCTGGAAGAAAAAAAAAACACGTCACGTCATTGAAAACCACATCCAAATCGGACTTATCGTTGGAGCGAAGAGCATTTTGACGGAGCCAATCTCACTCGATCTTATCTCGCGATAAAGAAAAAGGGGAAATAAATATATCTACAAAAGGTGGAATCAAACATTAAAACAGCCACCTATGGGTGGCAATAAATTACTTGTTTGTTTACCTGTGTGCTTGAGAGAGTTATTAAAGTGCTGCATAGCCCTCTACAGTGGGGGCCAAAAAAAGCCGCCTTAATAAATCTCCTCTAACCCAGTTCCATTAATGTTTATTTAATGCCTTTCCTATGTGCCGGCTGGCCCCTCCACCCAAGGCCCCACCCTACGCCTGCCTCCCTCCGAACCCCACCAACCAAACCTGCTCTCTTTATCCCCTAACCTACTGCCAGCAGGCCCAAATTACAGGAGGCTGCCACCGACTGGACACCAGCCATCCGGAGGATAAAGCAGGGTGTGGGTGGTGGTGGTGGTGGTGGTGGGGGGGGGGGGGGGGGGACGAGTATTGAACCAGATACAGGGCTAGGAGAGGACCGGAGGTGTATACCTTTGGACAATATGTAAATGAATACACAGCTACAGCGTTTATATGTGTAATTGCATTGTGACAATGAGTAATAGCAGGAATACCGAGTGTGGAACAAAATCTCACATTTGATGTATTGCATTACCTCTTTTTTTTTTTACTGTATCCTCTTTACCTTTCTTGTATGCATCGTGTGTCCATTGGAAACGATTGGACAGGCATTGCACAGCGGAGCTCATCACTATTGGACCACGAGAGAGAGAGAGAGAGAGAGAGATAGTATCGGGGGGGGAGCCCCTCGGGGGAGCAAGGCTCGCTGAGAGGAGAGGGAAGAGCAGCAGGATGCTATCCAGCGCTGGAGCCACCAACGCTGTGAGTGTGTGTATGTGTGTGTGTGCGTGCGTGCGTGCGTGCGTGTGTGTGCCATCACATGGAATTAACAGCATCTAAGGCTGGAGATAAGAAATTTGAACTCTCGCTGAGGTAAAAGAGGTGGAGAAAGGGGGAAGGGGGAAGATAAAGATTAAAAGAGGTGGCGAAGAGAGGAGTACATTGAACACAGAAGAGGTAAAAGCGGTGGGGTCACAGGGAAAGAAAGGCTTGGCGTAAGAGGTAGAGACTAAGAGGGCAATCGCTGGGACACACCGTTCACGACCGGATATGTCCTGTTCTTCTGAAAAAGCTGTCTGGCTGAGTTTTATTGAGAACACTTTACAGAAAAGGATGATTTTCCAGTGTAGCGGGCATTAGGTTTGTAAGCCAGGTTAGGGGGGGGGGGTGAAAACCCTGATAACCCACAGGCTGCATATCAAGCATATTTGATGTTTATAATGAGAGCGAGCCTAGAAGCATGAGGCTATGCTACCCCGTTCACTGCATTTCTCTACACTATACTATACTACACTATACTATAATATACTATACTACACTATACTACACTATACTATACTACACTATACTACACTATACTACACTATACTGGCACAGTAGATGAAGGTACGAGGAGGTCCTTCTTAAAACGGCTGTGATAACAAAGTGATAACGACTGAATGAGATCCCGGACTAATTCAGACATCTAAGAATGGAGAGCAGACTCAATGTTTTCCTCTCTCTTGTGTTGAGTTATTAGAGTAGGCAGCAGGCACACACAGCCAGTGCAGCAAAGCACAAAAACACCTGCACACAATCACACAGAAGCCAGCGTTTTTTGGTGACCTTCGGCGAGATTTAGATCACTGCCGATTCAATAGCGACCATGATTCTTATGTGTGCGGTGCTTAGTTATCTTCTGTCATAGAGAGAGTGTGTGTGTGTGTGTCTGTCTGTCTGGGTGTGTGGGCGCATGTGTGTGTTTGTGTGTGTCTGTGTGTGTGTGTGTGTGTGTGTGTGTGTGTGTGTGTGTGTGTGTGTGTGAAAAATCTGCTGTATTTCTATGGAAATCTGTGTGCTACAATACAATGTGACCATTGTATTGTGAGCATATACCAAAGGGTGCTTAATCAGTGAATCAAGTTCACCACTGTGTTTTGTGTGATTCAAGGACACCACAACATCCGGATATTAATGGGTAGTTCTGTGAGCAATTGAGGCTTAAGGAACGAGGGAAAAAAACAAACTGCTTTTGCCTACTTTTAAAATCCTATTCAAGTGTACCAGAAGACTGTTTGTTGGGGGAACTGGAATCAGGTTCATCTCTCGCTCGGTGAAAATAATTAAAAACACCCCAAATTGAATGCCACGGTGAAACAATGCTCATTGAAATGTTCCTGGACTTCCTCCAAATAATAAAAAATAACAAAAAAAAACCTTGGATTTAAATCAACAGCTTGCCATCAACTTACTCTGTCTTGTCTCCTTCACACACAATAGACACAAGTACTTTATCCCACCGCGCAGAAAAGCTAGAAGAATCTCACCTTTTCACCTCTCACTTCCCGTAGTCACATGCTTGCGGGTGTACGTGTGAACATGTGCTTCTTTGGCGGGGGTAATGCACGTGGGTTATTGGGCCTATATGTGTGACAAAAATGACATTGTTCTTTGTGATATATATTAGGATATGAAAAAAATAGAGACGTAAAGAAGTGGCTTTAGGCTATATAACATTAAAGAAAATCTGTGTTGTTATTATGACCTGTTGTAGTGACACACATCGATACACTCATAAAACACAAGACCTTTAACGGCAAGCGTAGTTGAAAGTTGTAGTACCTAAATACGTTACACATAGTCATATAATAGTCTTAAACCAGCAAAGGTCGGAAATCTGGCTTTTTGCAACTATTGCAGTGCCGTCAAACATCAAAACAGGGACGAACAGCTGTAGTCAGATCACGGATGTATGGGTAGCAATGCCGCCTGTTTTCTCTTGCCTGGTTTCAGACGCACAGACAAAACAATGGAAATGATTTCACATGAACTAGGTTTAAGCGTAATAATAGCGCGTTATTAATAAACGCGGCTTTGCGTCACGCGCGGTCCACAGAACGAGCGCTCACTCATACAGGAGGTAGGACAACATCGCCCTACACAACAACAGACGCCGCTGCCGCCGCATCCGCAGGCTTCGACTGGGAAGTCAAACATCTCACAGTCTGTATTCGCGACGTCTGTGTCTAGCTCGCTGTGTTTATTTCATTATTCTCTAGCTAACTGTGGCGACAATGCTAATGCGGCTATGCTAATGTGTCGAGTCGTGTTTGCGGTACCCGTGTCAGCTCAATCATGCGAGGAAGCGAGAACACTGCGGAGAGTTTTTAGAGCAACCTGTGATGTATTGTGTGTGAAATTAAAACAAATAAACTTGCGAATGCGAGTGAAATGCTCGCACCGCGGAGCCCTGTTTAAAAGACAGGCATTTCTTCTGGCTTAGTTGGAAAATGACAACCTTGACTTATTTCGTTTTGTATCAAGCAACAAAAACATTTTCGCAGTGAGTGACTGATGTAATTTGCCTTAGCTTCAAGCTCCTTAAAAAAAAATAAAACCTAATCGCATCCTTCACAATGTCACTGTTGCACACACGCACATTGGGATACAGATGCTGAAACGATATATTGTGCCGCCCTATTTAAGAGTGTGTGTGCATGTGCGTGTGTGTGTGTGTGTGTGTGTGTCTGCACTGGTAACCAAAGGCAACATCACACAAAATGCGTGAGGGAGATGGAGAGAGGGGGAGCAGGATGAAGGCAGAGAGAGAAAGCAGGAGAGAGAGAGAGAGAGAGAGAGAGAGAGAGGTTGAAGGAGAGAGGATGAGAGAAGTGCCCATGTGTACACATCGCAAACCTAATAAATTCTCCAGCCTCTCTAACATGGTGGGGGGTGGCGGGGTGCGTGACCTTCTGTCTCTCACTCGACCGCCTCTCCATCATCGACTCTACATCTCCCCCTCCCTCCCTCCCTCCCTCCCTCCCTCCCTCCCTCCCTCCCTCCCTCCCAACCTCCCAACCTCCATACCTTCCTCATGATTTGATAAATTAAAAAGGCGGATTTCTGTGTCAATTTTTGTCCGTCGATTCGTTCCTGCGCCCGCCGCGCTCCTGCAGTATTTATACATGCAGAGAGGGAGTTTGCTTCCACTTGAGTATTCACAGCTCCTCGCGCTAGCCGAGCCAGCTGCTGTTGGTACAACTCAATGAGGGGAGGTCTGCGGGGTGTAATGAGTACATCAGATAGAGGAATAGAGACCGGTTGAATTAGATATGAGGGGATTAGGTCCATGGGAATGACCTGTTGAATCATGGATGGGCCCGGTTTCTGAAATGTGGAAGAGAGGATGGGAGGGTGTCGGAGAGAGAGGGAGAGAGAGAGAGAGAGAGAGAAAGACAGCAGGGGGAAGAGAGAGTTTGAAATCTGCTTAATAGTGGATGGGAGTCAAGTTGTATGGACTAAACCGCTGAAGGACATGCACGCCGTAATGTGAGATTGCAGCGTTGGAATGTGCAGTTTCCTTCACCGCATGACGGCGGACGAATAGATGTGTGATGACATCAAAACAGATTACTTGCATAGATTTACATGCAAATACGTAAACACACACATACACTGACACACTTGCATGTGAACACACACACACACACACACACACACGTGTATTGTCAACATGCAGAACACGGTATTCAACCTATGATTATCTCTCAAGGGTATGGGTGTCATCCTCTCGTCTGTCCTCTGATGTCATGTGACCATGTGTTCCCTTTTTTTTTGCTACCGTGTTCCCTGGAAAAATATGACAATGCAAATCACCGGTGTTTACAAGCACCGCTCACTCTTGTCAAACTGCGAAAGGTCAAGCCGCTCGCCGTCTCCGACAGCTGATCTAATCTGTCAACATCAATCTGTGACCTCACTCGCCGTACTGCTGGATAATACACGCTTTATGAAATCACTCGATTAAACAATCACGATAACACCCCCCCAGACGCAAACGCAGAAGCCATTTAAACGTAATCGTCCACAGAGTGAATAAACTACAGTGATTTGAACTCATTGAAATATTTAAATGCATTACTACACGTGGGAAATTGCCACTGGAGGATTTTTTTTGTATATGAATCTCTCTATAACTGGACTAAAAACTGTTGATGGGACTACATACAAATGTAGTACAAAACGACTATGTGAAAATAGGCAGAAGCTACATGTCTGTACATGTTTTACACAGAAGAAAAGGACGGAAAAAAACATGCATAAGCATTGTATTGAAGTCATATGTAAAATTTGAATTCATGTTGGTCGTTTCGGGTGAGCCCCACAATGCAATACGTGTCATTAACTGCAGTGATTTGCGTTTATTTGCACATAACCGTCCACAAAAACTGAACGTATTTTGGTCACCGCCCACTGATCGCGGACCACCAGACTGTTTGGATCGACCGCCCGAACCCTTGAAACAAACAAGAAATCAATAACAAATGCTTCGATGATATTCATATCTGCTGGCCACATAAGCGGTGTACATTTCATGTGTATGTGTGTGTGTGCGTGCGTGCGTGTGTCTGTGATCGTAGAGCGGGGAGCTGTGAAATATGGGGTGTGATAGCTGACATTACTTTGTTAAATGACCAGTCTAACGTGTCGATCGTCTCGTACAATGCCGTGAGCTGACGGCGTGACCAATGACGTTGGAGAAGGAGCGTGACTCTCGTCGTCACCCCTCTCATCCGTGGGAAGCCAGGGGAGAAGCTACGTGTCGTCTGCGACGTGTCGTCTGCGACGTGGATCCGAAATGACGTCCAGGCGGCAATCCTACGTGATATTGAATTTGCTTTTTGCGTTATTAGAAAAACACATTTGTTTTAACACATCTAACCACCTGAGAAATTAACAGGAAAAAACCGATCAGTTGATAAAAACGCAATTCTGCAGCAATGGTCTCCACCGGCTCCAATTCAGACAGGGAAAGACAAATACTGGAAATAATAACTTTGCACTAAAGACCTAATGAGCTGTGTTTGCCGACGTGGTGTTATAGGCTACTAAAGCCTTCCATGATCATAGCACTAGATAGGGAGATGGGTTTGTACCGCTTCCTCCAGGCTGCTAACGGAGGCGAGATGGATGTTATCCATGTGCTTATCCCACACGGACTTTATCCGCGTGCTCATCCACGCGTGCACGTTATCCGTGTGCTTATCGGTACGTACTTTATCCATGCGCTAATCCACACAGTTATCCAGGTGCAAAGTAAAAAAATATATAATTTTCTCAGCTACGTCGCCGCTACGCCGCTGCGCCCATTGAGCGGACCTATGATGTGTCGCCGTGACGTCTGACGTCAACGTGACTCACCCGGATTCACATTGAAGGACATTGATTTTTTTCCACCAGGCGTGGCGAACGTAGTAGACACGTTAGTTCTCTGCTCAGTTAGACACGTAAGCTAGTTCAATGTTGGCTACCACGCTCCTCTCTGCAGGGCCCTAAAACACACACACACACACACACACACACACAGGTCCCGGTAATCAAGCCAGCCCACTAGGCCTCCTGCTGTGCTGCCTCTGATGTCCGTCTCCTCACGTCAGGACCCGTGCTATTAAATGTCAATAGAATATGAAAACCCTTGGGGTGGTGCTGTGCAAACAGCTGCCGATCCCCAGCGCTGCTTTCCTAATGAGGCAAGAGGAGACGAGTCTCCTGGTCTATTCCACTTTTGCCCAGGACCGGAGGAGACGTGTCTATCACTTTGGACCTGTAGCTTTTAACGGGACCAGGGGGGTCAGCACTGCGAATGCATAGCCCCAAAATGAATATATCACATTTTCAGGGTGTGATGAGCAGCAAAAAAAACCCAACCTGTTACGAGTTGGTGTGAGAGAGAGAGAGCGAGAGAGAGAGAGAGAGAGGGGGGGGGGGGGGGGGGGGGGGGGGGGGGAGACAGACAGACAGAGAGGTCAGAGAGTGCATATTGATGAAATTCCATCAGTCAGAACTGCCCCAGCCGCTAGCATGACATGAGGCCCGAGTCCAGCACCATTCAATTGGCATATCATTACCACAATACAAGCCCATAGAGCAGGTCAAACCATTTGGCCTATCATTTATGTGTATGTCATGCTTGCACGTGTGTGTGTGTGTGCACGTGTGTGTGTGTGTGCGTCGGTCGTAAATCGTGCACCCAGCCCCGTCGACAATCGCGCCCCCCCCCCCCCCCCCCCCCCCCCCCCCCCCCCCATCGGTCATAGCCCTCAGCCCCCCTCACATGAAACGGGTTCCAGCGTGCCTGTGTGTGTGTGTGTGTGTGTACATGCATGCATTTGTGTGCGTGTGTGTCTGTGGGCAGATAGTGTGCTTGTTTATGCGTATGTGCCATCGGAGGAAGGAAAGTGTGTGATTCAATTGTTGGAACCAATGAATCCCATTTAAAGACCACTGGCATCCCATGTGTTTGTCCAGAACACTTTCAGCCTAATGGACTGGAGTAGATCAAAGAAAATATGCTTTCCCTTGAAGAAGTCGGCAGTGGGAGAGGAGTTATTGGCCAAAAGTGGAAGTCAAAGAGGTTATTATAAAAAAACAAAAAACAAAAGCTAATGAAAGCTATGATCTTGGAAAAAAAAAACAAGCATGGCACGATATACTAATAAGTTCACCGGTTGCCACAAGTTCATGGGATGTAGGTGTATGGAGTAGATTATGATCATTGGCAGAAAGCATTGTAGAGGACTCATTTAGCATTGAGGGAGTAGAGACAGTACTCACCAATTATCTAAAACTAGCACCTTCGGGCACTTTTCCCCCTAAATGATCCTCTTCTCCCTGATCTTTTTGGACCCTCATCCCAGCCCTCCCAATTGCCCCTCCACCCAGCCTCACCCTGACGCTGCTTCCTTCCTAATCAGAATCAGAATCAGAATGAGAAACGTGTTATTGCCAGGCAGATGGATGCTAATAATTAGTTGTGGTGTTACAACAAATAATGCACAACAGAGCCTCATTGTCCGCCGACTGTCTGCCGATTCCAAGGGCCCAGCACTGACAGGGGGCCCTCAGAGCACACTATTATTGGAGAGATGGGCCCACCACCGGCCATCTGGCATACCGGGCAATGCCTGGTGGGCCGATGCACATCTTTGGGCCGGCCCAGGACTGTCATAATAAAAAAAAAAGTAAAAAAGTCATTCGTCCCGACCGGAGGTGGTGTGTAACGATCGCCCCCCCCCCCCCCCCCCCCCCCCCCCCTTCGGTCGTCGGTCCGGGGTGTGTTACGAACGCGGTGGGCTGGTCCAGGAGAAAATTGCCAGGGCTGAATTTTGTTCCCAGTCCAAACCTGGGGCCCACTATTATATTCTTTCATAGGGCCTAAAATCTCTAGCGGCGCCCCTGCCTATGGTAACTGTATGTGCTTATGGTAACGGTCATTCCCTCCTTGCTCCACTGTTTTCCTCTCGCTGCCGCCTGCAAATATCCCCTCCTCTCTGCGCACACTCAATGATCATGCGCAGGAAGGATTGTTGGCTTTTCCCCGCAGAAGATGGTTCGAATTCCTGAATAAAATCAATCCAGAGTTCACAAATGTAGCGCTGAAACGATTACTTAATTAACTTGAATAATTCAAGGACAAAAAAATCCTCAATCAAAATTTCTGCCTTCGAGTACTACAAATGTATCTCATGCACACTTTCGCCATGGCAGAGAAAAGAGCTATATAAATGCCTGATATATAGCTAAATAGCAGATATCAATGTTTATTTACTTAATAGGAATATATGTGTCCAGTGATGTGTGACTACTGTACTGTACTAAAGTTAGTCAGTGTCAGTGACTGGCTGGCTCCCTCACACATGAAAGCACTATGCACACGAGTCACATCAGTTAGTAGCGTATATTAGTCGTCCATTTGAGGCGTAATATTTTGATCTACCTAGAAAATCAGATTAAAAACAGATTAATGCCAAAGGTGTATTGTGATAATGAAATTGTAACGCTAGGGCTGTAGTCAACCTAAGAGGGAGGAACGGGAGGAGAGAGCGAGTCGCAGCCATGTTGTGTCACATGACCTGAATACTGCGCGCTGAACAAATTTATTGGGTTCTGTTCAAGAACAGCACTGGCATTTGATAATTGCTGCACGTGCCAACGTTTTCTTTTTTTATATTAAACTGACTATATTAAACTTTTTTTATATATATATAACACTTTCAAGAGCTGCTGAATAAATATTATTAAATATTATACATACATATTATTTTATATGTACTTCTGTATGTCCTTACTGTGCTCAATAAATAAACATTAAAAATGTTTTCTAAATTTAGTTTTTATCCGATTACTCGATCAATCGTCAGAACAGTAAACAAAATACTCGATTATCGAAATAATCAATAGTTGCAGCCCTACAGGAAAAACTGATGCATTCAACCAGTATGTAAGGATAGCAACAAGTTAACAACAACGTTAGAATACAACTGGGTTGTCGAGGTTAGCGCGCTTGTACGTAGCTGCTAGTCAATATCGACTGTTCGTGCAAGTGGCTAACGTTAATGTTAATTCTTTAACTCTGACGCTTTACCCTCAATCCAGTTGAATATTGAAGCGTGGGTGTGCCTCCTTGGTGGTTGTCCGCTAGCTCTCGCGATAGTCTGCTAGCTCTCCTGATTTGCGGAGCGGGATGGTCGCTTCTTTTTGAATGATAGTGTGATTCGGTGCTTTGTCAAAGTTTGGAGGAGATCGGAGGAATTTGTGCGATGCAGGGCTAATGCCGAGGGGTGAGAAAAGCAGAGCCTTATCCAATGGCAACAGGGAGGCTCAGTGACTATTTTTTTGTGAATTAATATGGGGTTCTAAATAATTAATAGATAATTATCTGGCAATCAAGAGAAAGATACAATGGAAGAGTAAGGAGCTTTGTATTTATATTCGCTCGTCATTCAAAACATCCTTGGTCTCGCTGAGGATAAGAAAAGCGTGTAATTGACAGGAAGGGTTGAGTAAGATGTTCAGACTGGAAGGCACAAGTGGATTCCCCAATGATTAGTGCATAGTGAGTGACAGAAAACTGGCACCCACCCTTCTTGGTGAAACAATATACAGTATGCATGAATCCGGCCTGCCTTTCCCATATTGCACACACTACACACACACACAGACACACACACACACACACACACACACACACACACGTACATCTGCGCATATGTATAATGTACTTGCTGGAAAATCCACACATGCATATATACCCCTGCATACATGAATGTGCTTCTGGGCCACATACTTACCCCAATGTATGTGCAATTTCTTTCACCCAAGCGTGAAATGTACCACACTATTACACACGGCTGGCTGAAAAAACTATGTCAGTGCAAAAGCCCTTGAGCACAGCAATCAGCATATGCAAGCCCAATCAATATTGTTGTTGTGTTGCATTCTTTTCTCCATGGAACGACACCGACTTGTACAATTACGCAGGCATATATTTCCTTTTTTTAATACCTTCAAAAGGTACAAAACAAATGACTCAACCGTGTTTTTTTTTTGTTGTTTTCAAGAAATACGTCACGGACCGTTGACGCAGACCAAAAGTTACCAAAGCGCATCGCTCTTTGTAGGTGCCGTGCGTGTCGCGGATGCGTGTTGCGCGCCGGCTCGTTGCGGGGAGACGGGAATCTGAGAGACGAAGGACGAGCGGAACAGAGACCTGGCAGGCGGCGCACCGACGGCCCTGGTCTCCTTGTGCTCGCGTTTCAATCTGTAGAAATCAAAGTATCCAGGCTGCCAGATCCTCGCGCTTCCATGCAGCGTCTACACTACCTGCTCGCTAACTTTCTATATTCCACTAATACTACTACGCGATCTGTCTCTCTCGTTCCATCTCTCTCTCTCTCTCTCTCTCTCTCTCTCTCTCGCTCTCTCTCTCCATCTATCTCACTTTCTTTCTACTTTTTCTGTGTCGTCCTTTGGTGGGGCGATGCCATTTAATGAAAGGATATATACTGTATATATATATATATATATATATATATATATATATATATATATATTACTGTAACCTTTGAAAGGCACTTGAGAGAAATATGTTGTCTGGACATTTTGTCTGGAGAATTCTTTCGATGTCAAGGCAATAGCTTACGACCATGATAAAAGAAGGCTCTCTTGAGGGGCCGGTGGCGACACTTTTGAAGAGCAAAAATAAAAAATAAAAACAAACAGTTTAGGCATCAGAAATATACAGTGTGTGTTTGTGTGTGTATAATTAATATATATATATATATATATATATATATATATGTTCATATTTCTGTGTGTGTGTGTGTGTTTATATATTGCTGGGCATACAGTGTTAGTGTTGGACGTACATTGTTGGACGTACAGTGTTAGTGTTCGTCTTTTCCAGCGGCTATGGACTATGGAAGACATATGATTAGCTTGGCAGCACGGTGTGCTGTGGTGATGGGCAAGGCTGAGAGCTCTACCTGTGAAACCTTTTAGAGGAATCAATGGTAGCACTAAACGTAGCTCTACCCACTGAGCCCGGCTGTGTCAAAGCACACACACACACACATACATCCACATAAATATACATACGCACACAAATACAAATACACACACACCCACGCTCACACACACACACACACACACACACACACACACACACAGACTCCCCACCCACACAAACAGACACACACACATGCTACGCGTGTTGTGCAGTGTGGAAAACACAGGCAAACAGATAAATTGGAGGCTCTGAGGCTGCCCTCGTCTCAAACCCGGAGCGGGCGTGCGTTTGAGCAGTGACTACAGCACTGTCAGTACTATCAATGGGGGAAGAAAGATAACAACATGCAGCATTCCCGCTTTTGAAACGAGCACCCCTACATTTAAATGTCACTTTTCTTAGCCAATTATATTAGCTTTTCTCCCCAGAAATCTGGTACCATCTGCCAAGATCATTGTTATTGACTTGACTGGGTGTCAGCAGGCTACAATGGCGGAGAGGAGAGGGCGGGGGCATTAAACGAAACAGAAAAACAAAAAAATATAAACATTTTAGCATCTTTGAACATAATTACCGACTGGATGGAAACCGCTGGATCTCGACAGTGTAGATCGTAGGAGATTTGAAAACCTTATCCCCAGTGAGATATGCATGTGTATATTTGAAAAAGTAAGTAAGAGTGCGGATGCTGCGGAACACGACTAGCAATGACCAAGTAAATAGATGTGAAGACTTATGGCGGTATCATTTGTGCCTTGTAGCGGTGGCTGGGGGAGCACAAAAAAAGGCTATTATCTCTGTACATATTTGTGACACAGGCTTTGGGCACTTGTAAATGATGGAGTGATATCGGTAGTGCTCAGAGGCAGCCCTGAGTGGCCAAACAGCCAGTGTACACAGCACCTGCACTCTCTGGACGGCTGTGTACTATGTCTTGGTGGTGAGTGACATGTGGACAAATATTAAATCAAATAAGGAGAAGAGGAATGTGTAGACTCATGGAATTCAAGTCGGGGAGGAATCGATTCATTGTCCCGGCCACACACACACACGCGCGCGCGCACGGACACACTGACACACGGACGCCACACGCCACACACACGACCTGAGAAGTATGCGTTGACTGGCTGCTGAGGCTCAATCTTTTCAATGGAGATCATCACACTCTGCGGTACGGCAGGTAAAGAGATTGTCGCTTTGTCTCTCCCCCCCCCCCACACACACACACACACACAAAAGGCACATCATTTTTGTTTCTTCAAATATATGTATTCACTTATTTACTGTTTTCTAAAGCCCTTCATCTTAATCATGGATCATGGCTTTTGTTTTAATTGCACAAAGCTTCTCGAATCCCATTAACTCCACTGTTTCACAGTGAACCCAATTAGTTTCCAACTAGTGTCGCTGCACTTCTCCACTGCATGCTAGCCGGCACTCAGAGAGAGGGTTAAACAGGCCATCATGCTACATTTCCCATAAGGGGAGACCTGCTGCTAGCCTTGAAAGTGTCTGCATTCTGTTGCCACAATCTGTTCATGAGAGAAAGAATGGACGAGAGAGAGAGAGAGAGAGAGAGAGAGAGAGAGAGAGAGAGAGAGAGAGAGAGTGTGGGTGCAAGTGTGCATGAGTGTGTGTGAGAGAGAGAGTGTTTGTGCTTTCATGTGTGTGTCAGGGTGTATGTGTTATGTATGTGGGAGGGTGTGTATGCATGTGTGTGTCTGTGTGGGAGTGTTTGTAGTTCCATGTGTGTGTGTGTGTGTGTGTGTGTGTGTGTGTGTGTACACTGTATGTAGGGTGGGGTAGGCACTTTCACATGAATAGATGTAGCACACCTTTTTCTCTTTCTTTCTTGACGAGGTGAAATTGTGGGGCGTGGGCGGTTATCGAGCAGCACCACAATCTATAGCAGCCATTAAAATGCAAATGTGCTTACCAGGTCCGGCTTTGATGCTACACTAATAACAAGCAGTGGGGAACAATCATGAATCAAACTCACATAGTGACCTATTGAACAAATACCAACGCCGCGCAATGAAAAAGAGCTGGACTAAGATAAGGCTTTTCACGTCAACACACAACAAAAAAAAAGAGGAGTGAGAAAGGATAATTGAGAGGCAGGGGACGGCGCTAGGGAGAAATCCTTGAGGAGGGATGCGTTTCGAAGTGAAACCAGATTCCATGGCCTAAATTAAAGCTTACTGAATTTGTGCAGCGGGAGGCAGATCGGAACCGCTCTGGTCTCCCGGTGAGCAAACATGTCTGAAAGCATAGCATCCTGTTTATGCACCGATGCGATGCTGCTGGTGGTAATGTGTGGGGGGGATTCAGAAGCATGCGAGCGTGTGCGTGCGTGTGTGTGTGTCAGGGGGGGGGGGGTGGGGGGTTAGCTTTGCAACAGCTGCCTGTTACGATTTATACATAGCCTATAGCCTAGTACTAGTTACATCCAATTCAACAGCTCAATTTCAAACTAGCCATTGTGTCATTGTGTCACATTGTGTGTCTCACTTGTCCTTCAGGGACTGTTGGCTTGAACAAAATCTAATGTTCAGTCTGGATCTCTCTTAAGCCAAGCTCCTAGCTCTTAGTATGCAGCGTTGATTAACAGTATTAAGGACTCTAATGATTGTAATGAACTAATTGAGTAAATACATATCTTGATTGGTTCGTCACATCTCGTTAACCAACTAATTGGTCGTGGCAATATACCGTGCCGATATCAGAATGTGACCAACGGAAATGTGAGTAAATATCAAGCAAATTCTAAAGACTAATTTTAGATGTTTTGTGTGCTTCATAGTCAATAAATTGTCCAAAACAAATCAGGTGTTAAGCTAAAGTGCATTGGTTAATGATTGCTGATTATATTCATGTGCATGTGATTATACATAATCACATGCACTTAAGAAAGATGTGTGAAGATCTGATGAAGATGACATTTTGACCGCAGAAGTTGACGGTCATCTGTGATTCATAATAAATAGTACAATAAAAATCCACACCTAATAAGCAGATGAAACCGTTTTGTTTACAGTGTTTCAATTTGTGTTTTGAAAAATGTGAAAATAATAAATATATACATATATGTGGATATTCTTTTGTACATTTTATTGCTATTGCTATTTTAGTACATTCTTATCTGGTATTTTGTGTATAGCTTAGCTTTTTAAATGTCTTGTACTTTCAATGTGCACTGCCTGGGAGTTTGACACTACAACATTACAACATTTCACTATGCATACTTACTCTACTTACTTACTTATGTGACAAATAAAATGTCTTGAATCTAGGGCTGCCCCCGACTAAAGATTTTCTTGGTCGACTCTTAGTCACCATTTCAAGCCGATGGTCGACTAACCGTCGCACTTTTAAAGTACTTATTTAGATGTATTTTTTGGGGCATCAGAAAATGGTTTGAGTTCCAGGGCGAGAGTGTTACAAAAGAAACACGGTTAACCTTGTGCTACTTTACAGATAATACAATACCGTAATATTCAGCCTTTCAAATATCATTTTTACAAGCAGACGCACAAAGTGGGCCACCTGTTAACGGCATGGACAAAGCGGTTCTGAAGGTTGTCAGAACACCAGGAAGAAGACACTTTTGATAATTGTATTTATACACCGTATAACTGCACAAAACATTATTTAAAAGCGAGCAAATGGAAAAAGTCTTTGTTGGTATTTTGGTGTTCGGTGCGTGTGGCTGTGCGGCTCCTCCGGGGGAGCGGTTCATGTTAATAGCGGAGTCTGGGAGGGTTCACGTCCGTGGGCGTAGTTACGAGGGATGTGCGACTATCGTCTTAAAAAATACAAAAGTGTTTTTTAAAGATATTCACGCTCCGAATTACAGTGATCAGACACGGGGAACTAAAGACGCGATCACCGGTATTAGTCCCCGTGTGTCTAGCGGTGTCTACCTGCCTAGGTCTATACCTGCCCAGGTGTAGACCCACCGAGGAGACGGTCGGGCAGCAGCACTCCTCTCTATAGAGCCATTGTTTGGCCAATATTTCTGCAGCGATGCAAGATGCGGCGATGAGTTAAATCAGGGCTTGTTGCGACCACGGATGTATTCGTTGCGATGCTTGTGGCGTGTTATTTTTATGTTTTACTTTTTGCACGACTAATGAAAACTTATTCAATTAAGCCTCTGTCAAACGACTAAGGGTTGGTCGACTATTAGGGGGCAGCCCTACTTGAATATATATATATATATATATATATATATATATATATATATATATATATATTCAATATTATTTTTTCAAACCAAGGGACCCAAACATAATTGCCTTGGAAATATTACCGCTCATAACATAACAGACATTATGGCCATTACAAGGCCAAATAGTAAAGTAAACAAATGCATTAATATACACAACCTTGTACACTGTAGGACTATGGGTAACAGTGGTAGGATTAGATTAGAAGTAATGTTTTCAAAAAAAAAAGAGAGAAGATGAACAGATTTGCTTGCTTGTGCGTTGCGGGCCAATGTGCAGCTGTACATGGCAACAAAGGTGAAACATCTACATGAATGACTCCCACGGTAACCCTCACGCCCCCAGAAGTGCTAACAGACCTTCAGGGCTTTTTGAGTCCAAGTGAGGGATGAACAGAGAAGTGAAAGACAGGGTCAGGAAGAGAGAAACTAAGCGCAAAGGGCATAAAGAGAGGTTTCATATTTTTTTGCAAATCACATCATCTGGTGTGAAAGCGGATAGCCGGATAGAGAATAGTATTGCTTCTAATCTTCGTTCAGCACCTTGAAAATAAGTCTGACTTTCGTTTGCATCTGACAGCCTCACGCTTTTCATCTGGTGAGATGACAAACGTGCTTAGTGAATAGATTACACAATGTATTTACTGGTGTCGCTTTTACAGAAGTACGTGCTTGAACTCCCTTACGTCCCTCTCTGTGATCACAGTGGATTAAATTGGAATGCTGTCACAAATGTTTTCAACAAATGCGGCTGGATGAAAAAAAAAAAATTAAGAAATCACATGTTCATTTAGCTGGAGGAGCATTAGCATGTTTTTCTAAAGTTAATACTCTCACGGAGGCGTTATGATGACTTATGAGACTTGTATTAAATATGATACCGGCTCAGCATCAGATTAAATCTAATAAAACCTAAAGATACTGTATCAGACTCGGTATTCAATTGTGGGCTCCATAGGCCTATTCTGCACATAGTTCACTTGTAATGCGATAAGGAGCTACTGTTGAGGGATTAGGTTATCTCCCGGGAGATCTATTAGTGGATAAGTCCTGCCGGCTTCCTTAGGAATCATTATCCAACATGGCTGCCATCTGTACGTTACACTTCCTCCCTCAGCCAGCATGGGGACAATGGGTCAACACTTGAGCACGCCCCCCCCATGCACCCGAAGCAAGCATGCAACATGCGCGCACACATACATAACACACTCACACATGCTGCATGCAGTGCCTATAATGCAACCAAACCCGGCTTGTCTCAAGCGAGGAGTCAAAAAATAGACAGTTTCAGTGTCTATATCTGTAGAATTATGTGACAGACTGAATAAAAAATCATTATTTAAAACACTTCCAGTTATTTTTTATAAGCTTCTTAAACTTTTCCAGTTGAAAATAAATGAAATTTATAATGAAATTAAATGAAACATTGTATCATTTAAGGACATAAACTCAATGTAGAAAGATGGGGCTGGCTGGCAGAGTCGCACAGCAGCGCCGCAGCAGATACACTGCAGCAGAGAGGTAACGCCACAGCACACACGCCGCTCACGCAGGCAGTATGTCCCGGGTGTAAGGCTGATATTCACAAAACAAACAGGAGAGAGGACCAGGGGCTGGATTATAACCAATCGCAGAGCTGCATTTGCAACCAATGAGCTGATGAGGGGTAAAACACCCGCTACCTATTCTATCCAGGCAGAACATGGCGATGATGCATGCAGTGAAATAACCCATAACTGGCCACCAGGAGTAGACATATGTAAACACAAAGTGCTAATGGTGCAATAACTACTACAACAAATAAATAAATACATATATCAATACATACATAAATAAAGACACCAAAGAGACTAATGCAGTTCTTGGGACATTTCCCTATGGCTGGTCTCAGCTGGGCGGTTGGTTAATGAAAACGGAAAAGAAAATATGCCGATAAAGTGTGGGAGTAATCATCAGCGCATGTCTGGGAACAATGCCCTCAAGGCCATGGTGCTATTAATAAACCCTGCAATTACGTGTGAGCACCTCAGGCACCGATCAGTACACAGTAAGCACCGTCGTACCCAGTGCGCAATGGGCCATGGCCATTCAGTCATGGGGGGGGGGGGGGGGTAGAAACAAAAGAAACAAAAATAATAATGGTAAAATTAAATACAGAATGAAATGATTGTCAAAAGCCCTTGGGGGGGGGGGGGGGGGCAAAGTTGTATGGTAGACAGGTGGAATTAAATGCATTTCTTTCGCTTTTCCTGTTAAGAAATAAAATCTATTAGTGCTGGGGGCTGGAGGGGGGGGGGGGTAGGCAGTGTGGTGTTGTGATGTTGCAGGTCAGCCCGGGAGGTTAATTGTGGGGCATCAGTCTGGATGTGGAAGGGATGGGGGAAGGTGGGGGCGACGGGCAGCGTACATTGGATGGTATTGGGGAGATTAGAGCAGTTGATGGGTTGGGATGAGTGTGTGTGTGTGTGTGTGTGTGTGTGTGTGTGTGTGTGTGTGTGTGTGTGTGTGTGTATGTGTGTGTGTGTGTGCGCGCGTGCGTGCGTGTGAGAAGAAAGTAAAGTAACCTGCACATGCTAATTGAAATGCCTTAACTTATACTTAAATCATCTGGACACTGCAGTTATCGTGCTTACATATGGCCATCTAGACCACAGGGGCAACCTCGGCGGGAAGTGACACACATTAGAATTCATTCTAATGTGCAAAGCATATGTCGAGTTCAAGAAACTGTCACCGCATATCTGTAAAAAAGAAAAACATAAGATACGGGCGATTGATTTAGATATATTTTACCATAATGAACCTCAGTTGCATTAATTAACATAATAATTTGAATCCAAGAGCATTAATTGTGGCATATGTTATGAGTTAAAAAAAACTAACAACTTTAAATTATAATGATGGGAACAATATTATATATCACTCAACTCCACATCGCTCTCATTTATGAGCAGATTGTGATGGTGAAAATTATAATGCAAACAAACTGAAAAAAAAAAAATTGCTATGTAATTAAATGATGATGTAAACCCACAGGACAAGAAAACAACACTAGAAAAATTAACAACCAATCATTGTCTGACACCCAAAAAAACAAACGCCCTCTTAAGGAGGCAACACAAGGGAAAAATACAAAAAACATCAATCAGACATGGACATGACTGTTGTTGAACCCCCAATAACACTGTTAACACTGGTAAAATGACCTCGCTACACTACCACTGCTGCCTATTGGCTCTCGGACTAACTTTGTATGGCATTATTTACCGAAAACAAACAAACGAACAGTGTTTCCGGCGACAACATGGGTCAGATAAACATTGAATCTGTGGGGGTGCTGAGTGCGGCAATGAGCTCAGACAGACACCGTCCTCCTGTGGGCGTCCCCATGGCGACATGCTGGCCCACGCTACGACAGTCCCATTTCACAACTGGCTCTAAATCTGTGACACACACACACACACTCACATCCCCCCTCACAGAGGGGGACACACAAATGAAGGCACACGCACATGTACTACAGTCCCACATCACCTTGCTGTGAGATGAATGAGCTCTCTGCTGTCCTCAATCATTTTAATCATTCCAATGGAAAGTGCCTCTTTCCCCCCACTATAATTCTGCCTCAAAGCTATCGCTTATACACACGCACACACACACACACACACACACACAAACTCATGTCGTCCCTGTCCAGCCCTGATACACAAAGCACACACTCACACACACACATGATCACACACATGATCACACACACACACACACACACACGTGATCACACGTGATCACACACAAACACACACACACACAGCGGTGGCTGTCATTTAAACACTGTGGAAGAACAGCATATTCTGAGTCCTCTGGGTTTTGTCAAGAGTTTGCCTTTGTGAAATTTGAGATCATAATTGTCGTTCCCAAAATAAAACTCAGTCTCTGGTGACGCTTATAATTTGGAGCTCTTTAAACATAATACAATCTTCAGCAAGATGAACTTGTGTTTGTATTACTCATCTTATGCAAGATATGGAATGTCCGGCCTATATTGGACTGTGTTTATAAAAACACAATCTCTCCTTTGGAGCAAAACCCTAGAAGACACAGATGACATATAAATCATGCATCTGTTGCTACTAAAAACTCAGTGCATATAACGTTGATTCTACACCTAATCTGTCACATGTATTTTGTCACCGACCGGCCACTATCATACATAACCTGCATGAGAACAACAATATTACAAAAAATAAAACCAAATTTAAAAGGATTACATTTTGTAGTTGTAGAGGGAGAGGGGGATAGAAAATATTTAATTTCAGAGCATTTTGACCTTGTTCTGGGTTTCAGCTTTTGAGCATGAACCCAGTCTGAGGACTTCCAAACTTAAGGTCCATTATATTATCAACCAGCCCCTTCTTACTGTTCAGACTGCCTCGCAGAGCAAGGACAAACTGTGGTCGATCACTCCTCTCTAATGACACTACACACTCTGTATTGTCAGGACATCAAATCCCACTTTACTGGAGAAACACACATTGGGACATGGTTAAAAAAAACCCACAGTTTTTTGTATTTCAGATTTGGAAGCTAAATCGGCTATAAAATACAATAGAATAGAAATATTTGTATTGTCATTATACTCAGGGGCAATGACATGTTGCATGGCTTCTCCCGATGTAGTTACAGAAAGATAAGACAAAATAGATAAATAAAAGAAATACCAAAAAACAGCAGTAATAGCAGCATAATGTTTAAAAAGTGACGCGTTCGAGTACAGCTTTAAAGGCACTAGTTTAGTTCATTTACACATTTACAAATTTACAGATGTTGAATGTTCATAAATAGATGTGTTTATAAATTGTGTCTGTGGTAGCAGTCTCCGATGGTGTGTGTGTGTGTGTGTGTGTGTTGCGCCATGTGTGTCACAGTCCTTGATATATGTGTGCATGTGTGTGGGTGTGTGTGTGTGTGTATGTGTGTGTGTGTGCGCTCACAGTTCCTGTAATCTGTTGTGGTTTGGCAGAGAGGGTTGTGATGGAGGCCACAGCTCTGGAAAAGAAACTGCTCCTCAGTCTATTGGTGTGGGATCTTATTGTCCTGAACCGTTTGCCGGACGGCAGCAGTTCAAACAGGCCGGGGTGTGTGGTGTCCCTGATAATGCTCCTAGCCTTCTTTCTCAGTGGCATAGCGTTGTTGATGTTGTTGCTGTGTATTTAAGGTCAAGTGTTTATACCTCTTAAAGTCTCTCAAAACAAGAAAGGCAATTTGAAGTTTCCAATAGTTGTTTCTTTGTACTACGTTAAGAAGATAAGATGAGACAAGATGAGATTTACTTTATTTATCCCAGAATAGTAAACAGGAAATTTGGGTGATGACCGTACTTGGTCAGAATTTAAAGTAACTGTACGCCTCTAAAATAGCATAGATCACTATCTGTATGTTCAGATTTTTCTTAGTTTGTCTGTAGGTTGCTGATGGTGATCAGAACATTTTAAATGGTGCTGCGCTAAAAAAAACCCACATCATAACAGCTCTGGATGTGTGCTCTTAACACCTGCACTAGCTCCTCTGGGCATCTGACAGCCCATGCAGCTGGACACAGCTATCTCCTTGTAAAGCAATGTGTGAAGGGCTAATTAAAAAGGTGTGTGCAGACACCCACATGTTGCAGTGTGCACCCTAGTGACGCCAGTGTGTGTGTGTGTGTGCGCCAGTGTGTGTTTACTCTTAGTAAACGTCTGTCAGTGTGAAAAAAATTCCAAGTTTTAACTTTGCTATTATTTTTTACCATTTAGTAATTGCAAATGTCCTTATTGCAATCGGCTAGGTTGTCTGCCATAAAGGTGCAATAGAATAATACTATTAATACTCACAAAATAAAATGTTGTGTACCCCAAAATTACAGTATGTAGCACAATTCACTAGTACACCTGAAATACCTGCTGTATAATGTCAGTCTATTCGCGTACATTCAAGATGGCCGCCTATGGCAGAGGATAAAGTAGCGATCTTCTCCGATACTTCCAAGATGGCTTTCGTATCCAACAATGTAAACAAATCCGGTTACGTTTCCTTCCCATAAGCAATGTTTGTTTGTTCACCAAAATGGAGCATGGTCAAATAATGTCACATCAGAAGGTCACTTACTGTCTTAACTAAGTACAACTTAAGTACTACTCGTGGCACAGTTACATTTTACAGGATATTTTCGACTTCACATATGCCATCACTGCATCAGGGTCTTGAAATTAATCTAATTTGAAATGCTGATGAACGTCACCGAAAGTACCCTGAAATAGAGAAAGCGAAATTCAAGATTTTAACCAAAACAATAAATAAGAAGGTCGGCATTGGCGTATACGTACGAATGTGTAGTGTGTCCCGCGTGTATCCTCATACATAAAAGTCGTGGTAAAACACCAACACATTCGTGAGGTCTCCGAGGTCGGTGACAGTGGTCCCGGGCTAGGGCAGAAAGCTGCAGGAGCAGGGAAGCAGAAAGCCCTGGGATCAACAGTAAGTCTCAATCACTGAAAGTCAACCCAAGGTCAGCTTGCGGTTTAGCCAGCCAGTGTGTCTCACATATATATCCCTGTTCCTGTTAACTGGCAGAGGCTTAGGCCCATGCTAGCTGTGTGTGTGTGTGTGTGTGTGTGTGTGTGTGTGTGTGTGTGTGTGTGTGTGTGTGTGTGTGTGTGTGTGAGAGAGGCGAGAGAATGTATGTGCTTCAGAGTCTGAGATCATGTGTACGTGTGTGTGTGTGTCCCATGCACCGGTGACATAGTGAAAGCTATCTCGTCTCATGTAAACACACGGATGGTGGGGCCGTCAGCAGAGCCCCCAGTATCTAACCACGCCACTAATTGGGGGTTAATCTTCAAATGAAAAACGGTGCGACCGGCGGCAGGGGCTGTTTTGAATCAACTGTACATGAGCGTGTTCGGGGGACGGCCATTAAGAGATAATTGTGGAGAGGATTGTGTTGGCCATGGCTTCCATTACGAAATAGCGGTTTGATCCAATGTCGAGGCTAATGAAAATTTTAACACAGAGTGCATGTCATAATGTGAAACTGCTTGCTATTGTCAGGTGCTATTAGGGACTCGGTGCACTACTAATTACAATAATGTGTACCGTATACACTTAAGTTGCCACACTGCGCAGAACAACTATCTCTATGCACTAGAGGCATCGATGTAGCAGGGAAGAGGCTATACAAAAAAATAACTAATTTACAGCGAGCGATTCCCGTGATTGCCTAAACCGATCGAGCGACACAGAGAACAGGAGTCATCTATTGATCGGGGATATTGACGAAACAGTAAATTATTGCCTGGGTTTATTTATAGAGCCGCCCGGGAGGCTTCTCACCAGAAAAGAAAATAGGCATAAGTAGAATAATATTAGTCAGTTAGCTAGCGAGCGAGTTAGCCAGGGGTTCAAAGGTTCTGTGAGTATTCATGACACGTAACAATTAAGTGGTATGGGGTTACACGTCTTTCAGCACACGTCTTTAACAACTTTAAAGAATACACAAACACAAACGGCCCCGAAAACGACACATTTGAAATGTGACACGGGAAAACAAAGCCCGCCACAGAGAGCCGTCTAATAACAACCCCACATGGCCACCGAAGATAGACAGAACGGAGAGGAGAAAGAAAGCGACGGAGACAGAGACAGAGACAGACAGACAGAGAGAGAGAGAGAGCCGGGGAGAGGATAGGCGGGAGTGAGAGGGTTGCACGGGACATGGAGAGCAATGGGAGGAAATAGCTCTTTCTCTCCACACGCCTCTGTTCCTGAGACACGCACCACGTTGCTCACGCTGCAGTGGGGGACTCTGACAGAGCGCTGTCTGCGGCGCACTCCGCCTCCCCCGGCGTGATTGATGAGCCTCATTTTGCCAATTAATGGAGAATCCCCCGTTGAATAGCATCAGATTGCCGTTTGTAACCGTTAGTGTTTCTGACTGTCACAGATTCATTTTAATTAGAGAACTCTTCTCCCCCCCCCCCCCCCCCCCAGCCACGGCTTCTCCCGATTCGCCGGGGATGAGCGCATCGCCACCGTTGTCAGTGACATGGCGGGTGGAGGGTTTGGGGGGGGGGGGGGGGGTTGTTGCGTCCAATCACTAGTCTCCATGCCGTAATTAGTTCATTAACAAAATATATCGTTAAAACAGTTGACGGCCAAATCATTTGCGAAGTCCTCCGCTGTAATCGCAAATGGATGCTCACTCTATATCTCAAATTTGGTTATTAAGCGTGAGGCATCCAGTGTTCTTAATTTATATAATGAGGGTCCCTAATTGCGGCAAAGCGTTCAAACGCCGTCAATAAATCATAATGAGCAAGAAGTATCCACGGCGGGGCCCTAAGCGAGGCAGGGCCTGTCATGTCTGTGTCCTGTCCAACACAGAGAGAGACTGAGAGAGAGAGAGAGAGAGAGAGAGAGAGAGAGATGCCTCGGTTACACTTGTCATTTCAATGCAACTCTAATCATCCGATCACGCCATGATGCATTAACTGTCAGGTGAGGACAGCCCCAGATCAGATCTTGCTCACATTGTGATCCGATGAGCTGGACCACATCCCGAGGTGGTCAGGCTCGCATTCTGATTGGATTGCATAGGTGTGTGGACAGCAATCTGAGCACAATGTGGGCAGACTACTGGCTACGTCAATAAAACCACTCTCCATGCCGGTATGCATGGCAAAGGCTATGTTTTGCACTGAAGGTGGATGTAAATAAGTTGTGGGGTTTAACCGAGCCTCGATACGTGCATCTATGGTCAGATGCCACTCTCCAGCGCCATTTCAGTAAGTATTTTTGCAGGAAAGTGTAATCAGAACACAGACCAGGCCAGAGTTCGAGTTCAAGTGTGGACGTCAGACCTGTGTTACGATCTGGCGCATCAGATCACAAATGTAGCATTGAAATGAAATGACTAAGTGTAACTGAGGCCAGAGAGAGAGAGAGAGAGAGAAAATAGTGGAGGAAAGCACAGAGTTGAGCACTGAGCCTAGCCAGCCAATAATGGAACAAGCAGCGGATCCCTAGACATTCAGCGAGGACAGAGCGTTGTTACTATGGAGAACAATAGTGGCAATGCTTTAATTTGATTTACATTGTAGAAGGGTGGTTCATCTGGTACATATGGCAACTTTGGCTAATGATACGCAAGCCTTTTCATCAAGAATCACTCCCCAGGGCTTTGACTACTGCCCTGTAGCACTTATATGCAATAAAGCCCAATAAATGGTGCCGGTAGTTAATATTATGTGGTCTGCAGAGGAATAAATGTCAGCAATTGCATAAATGTCTCCTCTGTACATCAGCAACCAGAATTAAAAACATTTTATCTAATCCATAAAAATCAAAATCTTGCTGTATATCAGTTTAGAATTAGGGATTGCACATTTGCGCTCGCTGTAATTGTGTACACGATATTACGAGGGATAACCACAGACAATAACGATGTGTTAATGATGGCTTTGACTATACTACACATCATCCGTTGGGTTAAACCATCAATGCAGCTCGGCACAATGTAGCAACTGTCCCGTTGTGGACGAACAACCTCAATGCAAACCGACGGTGCTTTGTATCTGAACAAACACACACTGGCAAGTTGTTTTTCCACCACTTGCACTTAGAATGGAATAATTTGCCCACAATGGGGGCCTGCCATTCAACGGGAGTCTCTGGGATTTCATTAAAACATCAAATGAAAGTGAAATCATGATCCATGACGGGCGGAGAGTGAGGATTGCTAAGCAGAGGATTAGCGCTCGGCAACAAGTGCTCAAGGGGGGCTTTGCATCAAACCCAGGAGCCCATGACAAATGAGGGCGAGCGGGCCTCTGTCTATTACCCTGTGCTAAACCCGGGCATTTTGGGAAAGTAATGAGGTGCAGATTGGAGCTGCTGCTGCTTCTGGGTCCAAAGCACCAACTTTTTGGAAACGCAGAGCGGGAATAATCAGGGGGAACTGGGTACAGTTCTATACAGCACTAACGCCATGCTATACAGCCAAACTGTAAAGAGATGTAAACAAACAAAGCAAAAGATGATAGTGTTATGACTCTTCGTCGTAGTTATAAGTTTTGTGTTTGTGCTAATATCCCTGTTCACGTTTCCTTGTGGCTGTAGCCTGATGTGAGTGCTGATTGGATGATATGTTAATGTGATTTGTTGTGTTTGTTTAATTGGTTGTATGTGTGGGTGTGGTGCCTGCAAGTTTCCGTTTTTTAAATGTTAAATGTCAAATAAATGACTTGTATTGTGCACTCAACACCCGTTTGTAATAAAACATTTGTGGGAGGCTGAGTAGGGAGGGGACAGCATCCGCATTTCTGGCTCATTCCCCTAGGCCGGCCATAACATAGCTGATCCATCCATAGTCTAACCTTCAACACACAGCCTCCTAAACATTTGATTCCGACCTGCAGCGTACAGCAGGTGTCTGGTCAGAAATAAGTATGTGGGTCAGAAGGCAGTGGGCCTGATTTCCTACAGGACACATATCCCTCGAGGACACCCACTCCCAGCCCAGCCAACACATACAGAGGCTAGGATACAAAGAAACAGTGGTTTCCTAGAAACCACCACCAGAGAAAAAAAAAAGATAGGGTAGTTAACTCCCCCACCCTCCCTTCCCCACACATTCCTCCGCCCCACCCCATCAACCCTTTGGGAGTCACAGGGCCAGGAAGCCTGTCTGCAGAGTGTACTCCGCTGGCTAATAGAGCTGCCACATCAGGCCCCTCGTGTCACAGCCTAACAAGATAGTGATTGGGCGACTTCGAGAAAATTCACTTGTGTAATGACCAGGGGGCATTGAGATGCTCCTGTCTGCTGGCTGGGTCCCAGGCGACAGGCGTAGCAGAGACGGTGTCATGGTATTTGAAGCAGTACATGTGTATTTAGCCCCCCCCCCCCCCCACACCCCCCCCAAAAAAAAACATTTTATACAAAAATAAATATGTCACTTGAGTCGAATGTCTTCGCCCGGTGTATTGCTGATGCTGGTGCTGACGTGCTAGAAATGTAACTTTCAGAATGACAGTTTGAGATGCTGTGTGAAAGGCACTTCCGAAAAGAGGAACATAGTTTAGATGGTTGACGACTAAAACACATGTGGTTAAGAAAGATATGAAAACAATATGGATCTAAAGTATGGAATTATCATGTTTCTTAATTGTGTGATAGATTATATAGGCAAAACCTATAGGCTTATTAATATAATCTTGCCGTCGGTGGCGGTCAAAGCGATGCTTGGTGTGGGGGTCGCCATTTACCTACCTATCTCTGAAGCCCTTAGAGACTGTACCTGATCAAGGGCTATGTATAGCGTTGACCTGAACTAAAGCAGGCACCGACTCTATCATCGAGTCCCACACAGCAGCAGGTGTCACCAAATTGCACGGGGTGAACTCTGGGTAAATATGGCTTTGATTACCCACACTCAGACACAAATCAAACATGTCATTGACACACACTCACATACCTCCCCTCCACAGATCAAGACTATTTAGGTAATTAGCATACGCTAAATGATATCAGAAGCAACACATGGGCAGGATTCATCAAAGCCATTTCCTGGCAAGACAGCCACATGCATGTGCAAATGCACATGCACATGCACAAGCACACACACACACACATACACACACACAAAATGTCTTTCAATTGCTTTGTTTATATGTAGATATTCTCCCTCCCCTTGATAAATATTGTGACATTTATTGTCATTTCGGCAGATGCTGTTCAGTTAGATGGACACCCATTCAAAATGGTTAATTAAAATCTTTACGTCTCTAGTGGCATCTGAAAACAATTATTTGTTATGGTTGCAATTTTTAATAGCCTATCCTTTGACCAAAACCAAGACCGGATACACACGGAGGCGTGTGAGATATGACCACAGAGAGACACTAGGGAAAAGGGTCTGTTTATACCACCACTATTTATTTACTTTGGTTCCCAGTGAATTTCTCTGTAATTAAAAGGCTGCAGGGCTTATCTGTGCTGCAATTAATTGGCTACACTGTTTACAGTGAATTTCATTAAACAGAAAACACTTAGAGTTAGGCACTGAGAGTAAGATGAAGAGGGAGATTGGGAGAGAGATGTGCATGTGCACACACGCACATGTTGGTGTGTGTGTGTGTGTGTGTGTGTGTGTGTGTAGTTGGGGGACATCACAGTGCTTGTGATGTAAAAAAAAGCTAGAAAAAAATAGAGGCTACTGAAAGTGCCACCAACTTATTTTGCCAACTTTCATTTCAAGTAAACATAAACAAATTAACACACCAGCTAAACTGTTTGACCTACTTTATGATTTGCAAACAACCGTATTACCAGAGGATTACCTGTATGAACAATACTATTAAGCTACTAAGTGTGTGTGTGTGTGTGTGTGTGTGTGTGGGGGGGGGGGGGGGGGTGTCAGTATTTGACTCCTAAGCATTTGTCTCGCTTACAGTCATTTACCAGACTTCAAGTACTGGATGCCAATGCAAGAAACCCCACCCCCCCCCCCCCCCGATATACATGTTAGCCCCAAGGCAAGCGGAGACTTGTATGGTAGAGCTAGCACCTGGCAGCAGCTATCTGGAAACACATAGTGGTTATATATTTCTCACTCTAAAGCATGAACTAAATCAAGCCCAAGCCTGACAATACACCAGGTGCTGCCTGTAAGCGCATTTGTCGATGTTCCCGTCGTCAGGGTGGCACAGCCCCCCTCTGGGGAGGCTACAATAATAGGGATGTTTAATTCCACAATGTGTTGTATGTAGCTTCATGTCGGGAGCCCACAACCCTGGTGGCCAGAAGCCCAGCTCCGACACTAGTGGAGTGAAGGAAACGGCACATTCTCATTCCTAATATTCAGGTCCCCCGGGACACAAAAGGTTAAGCTAAAAATCAGAGGATTGACTCATGGCATTTGATGGAACAGGGGGAGCTGTAGCGGTGGTAAGGCCAGATTTCACTCACGCCTGATTGATCACCTCTGGCCTCGCCGCCCGCCCCGACCAGCAATCCCACCGCCATTAACATCCCAGTATGCAGAGTCCCCTGGCCGACCCTGCCCCCTACGCCCCCTGGCCCTACTCCTTCCCATGGAGCCATGGGTCCTGGGAGGGGAGGGCGGCGAGGGGATCGGATGGCCCGAGCCGCTCTGGTGAGTTACAGGTCTCTGGAGGACAGTGTCTCAGCTCGCCTGCGTGTGTGAGTGCCCATTACTCCTGATAGAGAGATATCTCTAAACTGTTGAACCCCCCCCCCCCCCCCCCCCACACACACACACACCGTCACTCAATTGCATGCATTCGAATAATGCGAAGAGAAGAAATGTATCTATAAAAGGCTCATTAAATCCCCACCACACAAACACACACTACTTTCTTCTTTTATTCAGTCTGTCCTACTTTCATTTATCATTTCCTTAGTATTACATGACAAAAGGACATATTAAATCATAAATCAAATAAATCCCGAAGAGTGGTATGTTATTCCTGAATTTCTAGTTTCAAACTAACCAGTCACACTAATGCATTTAAAGTATAAAAACAATAACAAAACAAGTGAACCAAAATAAAATAACAATATATATATATATATATATATATATATATATATATATATATATATATATATATTGTTGAAGGTTTGTTGAAGATTTAAAACTTTGCTTTCAGTTGCATACAATTATTAAAAGTTAATATTCAGTAATTGTTACCTTGCAGTCACCTACTGCAATAAAGTAAAACACATCTCTCACACACACACACACACAGACAGACAGACAGACTCAGTCAACACAGCACAACTCGTCTTAACGTTTTGACATGGTCTCTAGCATTAAGCGGTGGTCTTTTATAGCTTGGAACATCTTCTAGTCGTCATGCTTGGAGGAAAGTGCATCCCAAAATGCATCCCATGCATTTAGAGTAGGGTGACCAGACATCCCCGTTTCCCGGGGACAGTCCCCATTTCTGGTGGCCTGTCCCCGGCTGGAGCTGTCCCCGGAAATGTCCCCGTTTTTAAAAAATAAGATTTAAAAAATATATGAATAGATTTTTTAAATGGCAAAGCAGCTTTCTCATGAATATTAATTTAGAGACAGTTGGTAAATAAGCTGCCGCGACCAATCATAAACAGTACGCTATCAATACAACATAGGAAGATTCCCTATTTGAGTAGCCTACTTTGGCTTGTTTTTGGCTGGTTTACCAAAGCTTAAAACACATCATAGTAAACCATAGGGAATGTACTGCTCGATATTTTACTACAGTACTACATTTAAAATGATAATAATAGGCAAAACGTGTCCCTTTTTAAAAAGTTCAGAAATTAAAATGTCAGATATTTCGTGGATATTTTGTGGCCAAACTACAAATGTCCCCATTTTTGATTTCAGCAATCTGGTCACCTTAGTTTTAGAGAGGCCTACGCTGGCTTTGGATCGGCCAGCTATTCCATATCAAAATCAATGTGCAACCAAAGAAGAAACAAGAAACACACTGTGGATCTATGCTACACGAGGTGATCATCAAAAAAAGATAATTATGCAAAAAAGGGAACGAGAACATAGGAAAAACAAGTGAATCGATCGCTGATTCTCCTGTTTGCCTGATGCTTGATAAAGCCATGCAGCTCTGGGGCGATTTCTTGAATTTGATTGAATGCACGCACATACAACACACAAACAAAGGCAAACAAACAAAGGCGTACACACACACATACAAACACACACACACACACACACACACACACACACACACAAACACACACAGTCTCCGATGACAAACAAAATAAATAAAGTCAGAAAATGTTGCAGAATTACAAACTTGGCGAGCGTGGATCCATCTTGCTATCTTAATTACACTTTGAATTGCACTGTTTCATTACCCACGAGAGGTAGAATACATGTGGAACCCTCCAGGGAGCAAACTGTGGGACCAAACTAGTATGCACTTTGTCGATTCCTCATTGAGTCCCTTTGCCACAGAGAGGAAAATTGAAAACAGCAGACAAGTGATTCTGTTGTCTGCCAAAAAAAAAGAAAAAAAAAAACACGGAGAAGAATTTATAACCGTCATATCCATTAGTCAGAGATGTTGACTATGCTTAGGAAGGATGGGAAACCTTAACAGCGTTTGAGACTTAACGGTGTTGGAGACTTAACAGCGTTGGAGATTTAACGGCGTTGGAGACTTAACAGCGTTGGAGATTAAACAGCGTTGGAGACTTGACGGCGGTTTGTACAAAACTCTTATCCAGCTGTTCGCTATTCTTAAACACAAGAGAAACCTACGTATGGCAGATCTTGTCGAATAAACCACAAACAAAACCCTACATAGCCTGGGTTGTGTTTAGGCCTTATTCACCTAGCAGTGGCCATCTTGGTGGATTAACGCTTGCATGCTGGCAGTAATCCACATTCAGTTTCCTCGCCCAGCCAGCATTTACAACTAAGATGGCCGCCGGGCGAATAGCTGGAGGAGGCTGTAGTTCCCTGGTCATGAACAGCCAGAGGCTCTCTGGGGAACAACTCCAGACAGTGAGGGAGGGGCCCGCTACAGTGGCTCTGGACCTCTCCATTTCCTCTCACTCAGCCCAGCGGCTCCCAGAGGAGCCGGTGGAATCGATACTGACACTGGGAGTCCGGGAGTTGGCGTTGCCAATGGAGCTGGTGGTGCTGGTTGCGGGCGGGGGTGTTTGTGTGTGTGTGTGTGTGTGTGTGTGGGAGGGGTACAACCGAAAAAGTGAAGCGCAGAGTAGCTGTTGAAGATCTCTTGTCTCTCCATCTCGCTCGCTCAGCAACAAGTTAAATAAAAATACAACAGTAAGAAGGATATTCAAAATGCCGCCGTACGCAAACACGTACCCACGGAAATGTAGCTTTTGTATTATTATACATTAGGAAGTGTTAAAGAAAGGTAGAACGAAATAGCGGTTGTATCGGACGCGGTGACGAGGCCATGGCTAATTGTCTGTGAGAATCCCAGCACTTGAGTCCAGCGAACTGCTCTCGAAACAGGCGAGCTGCCAGAAGAACTGATAGCCTGCAGATAGTTGTGTGCGGCGAGGGCCCTGTGGCCGGCAAGGAGGTGAAATCAAGGGGACCGGTGATGAGTTGGAAAAATACAAATACAAAAAAAATAACCATGGGCATCAAGAAAAAAAAAACCATCTGATCGGGATATCGGGGTGGGGGGCCCGGCGGCTGCAGAGCCCCCCCCCCCCACCCCCTGGGCCCCGGAGACTTTTAGTGCCTCGACGCTTTCCGGCCACAAAACACATAAAGACACCCGTCTTGCCCCCCCACCGGGAGCAGAAGGTTTAGCACTGCGTGGATCCAGGCCTTGTGTTGTGTTTACTCTATACGCCACAGAGACAGACAGACCACAAACAAAACTCCCCCACAACTTAACCAAAAAAAATAAAAAGGATATGGACATCTTTTCGACAAACTTATCTTGCTCGTCGTCTGTCTTGGGGAAATTTTTGATGTCATTTTCAAGCCTTTGGATCTGGCGCTCCATGTTGCTCAAACTGCTGCTCAGGATCTCAGCGGGCACTGAAAAACGCAGAAAAACAAAAACAAAAGACGATATAATTATACAGCAAGAAATAACCAATTTGGATTAGACTCCCAAAACTAAATGGTATATGGAAATACGTTAGCGGTTGAGTTTTATTCGGTTCTGCCGTGGTAGTCATGGACAATATAGTTAAGAAACACTGACTTTGGCGTTAAGGTGCAAGTGTGTGTGGCCTAGAAAGTTGTGGCGTATGTGTGTGTGTGTGTGTGTGTGTGTGTTTACAATTAATCAGTTGTTAACCACTGTTTACACAGTTATTCAGATCAGGCCTTTCAAGTGGTGACTTCAAAGAGCCAGCTTTGTTTTGTGGGATCAGAAGGGACAGAGCCATAGACACAGTACCATGGTTAGACTCCTGTTAAGGCTTTGCGTGTGTGTGTGTGTGTGTGTGTGTGTGTGTGTGTCAACACACACACACACTTTTGTTTGCATGAGTAAGACAAAATAAAACATAACCTCAAAATTAAAATCAAAACTAAAATACCTTTGGGCCGTTAATTTGACCCGATTAAGGCTGATGAACAAACTTCCAAAACCATAGCGTGTTTTTTTTTTTGCTCGTTGGCTTTTTTTTCACACTGAAATTAATGTGTTGTAGATCATTCAGCGTGACAACACATTTAAGATGTTTTCTGTGTATAATAATGTGTTGTGGAGATGCTACACCCAGAGACAAAACCAGCGGGTGGCTAGGTCGTCTAGCTAGCTGCCAAGCGCGCAAGTGGGGGGGGGGGGGGGGGGTCAGTGCTAACAACAGTTAAAATGCTGTAACCAAAACATAAATTCAAACAAAAACAGAAACCGTGAATGTCTTCTTTGGATCCCTTCACACCCTCAGCCTACTTTGTATACACGTCGTCGGGTCACTTCCAACACAGCACACCGATAAGAACAGTCTGAGAAAATGAAAATAACACACATTGTTTTTTCCTATCTTGTCCACGGCGGTATGTAGTACACAGCCACTATACTGCTACACTTTATCTCACTGAGAGAGAGTGTGTGTGTGTGTGTGTGTGTGTGTGTGTGTGGGTGGTTGAGAGAGTAGTGCGTGTTCAGTTAATGCAACACCATCGAGTGAGAGGTGGTCCCAGTGAGCTCTGCAGGTCAACGTTGTGTTCAGATACACAGACTTCATGATTTGTAGCCGGATGCAATTCAAATTAAAATGTGAGAGTGAGTAGGAGATACTTCTGGCACAGACACAAGTCCCTGCCGGAAAAAAAAAGAAGAAAAAAGATACGATACGTAACACAATAGTCTTAAAAACACACACACACACACAGACTCGCTGCAGAGTGGCAGTGAGGGTTGAGGTCATGATCATTAGTGGCCTGTGTGTGTGTGTGTGTATGTGTGTGTGTGTGTGTGTGTGTCTAACGGGCGGTGAGGCTGCAAGGACTCGTGTAACTAGAGGAAGCTGGAGAGAGTGGAGGCACCATCTACTCTGTCCTTATCTAGTCTTCAAGCGCTGAGATGGTCCCAGAGGGCGGACAGGCGGACGGACTGACGGACGGACGCACACACACACAGTCATGGTTCTCACACCCCTCTCCGCTAGGAGCTATATGGAGGTGCCACCTCACAGCAGTGTAAGGCGCTGGGTGAAAAAGTGTAAATCAATCTATTTTTAATACAAAAAAAATGAACATTTAAATTAAAAATAAATAAATACAGACATGCATACATTTAAATAAATACATAAATATATAATGCATGCATGCATACATAAATAAAATAAATGAAGTCCAAATAGACCGGATCATTACAAATTCCTGCCACTTCTGGGAATTGAAAGAAAAACAAAAACAAAAAAAATATATGCCTTGCTGGTCATTCGTTATTGCTAGGGTCCATTGAGGCATGAGACTTTCACTGACTTTGGGAGGAACCTTCACTAGATAACACTTATTATAAGTGCTATATTCATAGCAGAAGACAATCTCGGGGCTCAGTGTTTCATTAGCAAGGGCTTGTTAAGTGTCATTTCTTCTCCGTTTTAATTGTGCTTCTACATACACTGAACACATTGCCCTTGTTTATCAGTCATTATGGGAACGCATGTGTCTGGTACATTTTAATAGGGGAGGGGTCAACAGCCTATGGGGCAGACTTTATTATCGCTCCCTGTTTAAAGCCATGGGCACCCAGCGAACGGTAAATACTACTAACTTGTACTACCATTTAAGGGCGGCATTACCGAGCGCCAGTTAAAAAAACACAAGGCAGTTATGTAAATAAACGAATAAGATCCTGTTCTTCGCATAAGGCTACTTAAATGAAAGTGCCTGTTGTGAGTCATTTGCTTGTTTTTAATGTTTTAAATTAGTTATTAAGTCATAGCATACATAAATATGACTACTGGCCACCGCCACTACATTATCCTGGTCTATTAGTCTCCACAGGAAGCTTATGGAGAACAAAGCAATGGCACTTCATCAGGGGAACTAACACAACGTGGAAAACAACCTTCCAAGGTGAGATGCAGATCACAAGGAATCAGAGCGATATTCTCTATATAAGAGAGGGGAACAACAGCAAAGGGAGGGCTGCTTTGATGATCCCACCATCATCATACAGAGGACATTTCTGAAACATTATATTATCTCATATAGCTCTATAAAATCTCTCTATATCTATATAATCTCGCACACACACACACACACACACTCAGTCAGTCATTATACAGAAAGCAGTGGTTCTGCAGTTAAAATCCTTTATGTTGTCGATGGGAGTTATGTAGTGGCTGACCTACGAGATGGTTTTCTCTCATTAGCGTACGCTGACATGGGGTGGAGGGGGGGTGGAAGGGGTGTGTGGGTGGGGGGGGGTGATCCTGTATCGCTCACAATAGCAAATCATCTGCGGTAATGTGAAGATGTCATTGGTTATGTTCACTCATTTGTTGAAGGCGGTAATTTTCTTGTAGATTTACAGCAGGAAATCTAAATGGAAAATGCTCGGCGACACCACCAAAGGTTACCCAGAAAATTGAGATTTATTTTGAAACATCGGCGATGATGAACGGCGCAAAGAAGCACGTTTCAAATAATCTCCACACTTGCGGGAAGGGAGACGGATGAAACTCAAACCAAAAGGGGGAAGGTTGTTCAATGTGTGCATTCATCTCTTCACCCTTGGATGTATTTTTATACATCAACTAGTGTTTGTTTCTGTGTGTGTGCGTGTGTGCGTGTGCGCGTGCGCGCGTGCGTGTATGAGGGGTAAAACGATTCAGCCAACAAACGCGCAGCACCTTCACGGAGTACCCGCTACAGCTAAAGTGCGTGTATACGTGTACTTTGGTGAGCTACAGCAAACACCACATCAACACACTACACCTTACAGTTTGATAGATAACTAGGTGTGCGTATAGGTACGCGTTGTAAGTGTACCGCATGTTGACTATTGGTGCGCTGCAGCGAACGCCTACATGCCTACACGGCAACACGCCAACACGCCTAACCTAGACCTGATATCAAGAAAGCTCATTGTGTTTTCACCGCTACTCCACCACGGGGACTTTTTTGTGAAAGATGCTCACTCCCGTGTCTCTGCTTGAGACGCAGAGCAAAATTAAAATAAGGTGTTTATAGATATTGTTGGTCCCTCTAACTTCACAATGTGCAGGGTTTTGTGTCATTTGAAATATCCAGGCAAGCTGAGTCATTATTATTTATTATTTATTATAATTTTGCTGGCCGTCTCAAGTTGAGACACGGAAACAAGAGCACCTTTCACCAAAAAAGTCAAAGGCACCCTGGTGCATTAGTGGAGTAGCGGTGAAAACACAATGAGCTTTCTTGATATCAGGTCTAGGTCAGGCGTGTTGGTGTGGAGACGAGTCGGTGTTCGCTGCAGCGCAACGAAAGTAAACACGCGCAACACCTACAAGCCCTGTCAATTTGTGTGAAGGCCACATCTATATGAATGGACAACCGCCAGCGCAACACCTACGTCACGTGCATAATGCCTGCGTCTCCATTGCGAATCTATTGTTGGCGTTGCGTGTAGTGGTTCGGTCAGATCCTCTACGCACGGTTAGATTTGTTTGGTCAGCGTGTAGGGGCGTTAGATGTTAGCTGGCTGAATCGTTTCATACCTCATACATGTGTGCGTGTGTGAATCAGTATACGCACCCCTGCAATCTGTTAATGACTCGAAAGACCTGACCTACTGTGATGGACAGATTGTGTCGATACGATAATCATTTTCAATAATGGGGAATGAGAAAATGTACCGCTAAGCGTGTTGTTGTTTTACAGATGAATAGTACATTAACGAGAAGAGACAGCGAAAATAAACAAAACAAAATTAAATGAATACAAACAATGCAGAGAACGGAACGACGGAAAATCTTGTGGTGAAAAACTATTTCCAGGCTGTTGAACGTGGAGCTGTAAAGAGTTTGATTGTCTAAAACATGAAGAACTATACTTATCATAATAACATTCCCCAGCAGGGCCCATGTTCATGTCAACTGATGCAATTAAAGACATGCATGGAGGATTCAAAGTCAAGCCAATCAATTTGACAAATTATGAGCTGAACCATGCGGGGAAAAGAAGAAAAAGAGAGAGAAGAAACACATAATCAACAGAATTAAGGGGGACAACCACCCACCCTACCACCTCCTGCCATTACTGTAGGTCCATTAAGTTGTGTGTGTGTGTGTGTGTGTGTGTGTGTGTGTGTGTGTGTTCCCTTTCATACATTGCCTTGTACATCACGGTTAAAATGAGTTAGTTTGGCTGGACTAGGTAAGCAGTTTGTCTGAGGGGACTGTGTCAGCGATCATTCATTCAATCACATGTAAACTATGTTTCAAGGTCCACAGAGCCCACAAATAGCTTTATAAGCTATGAGCTTCATAAGCCCCTGCCTTCATCCCACAGACCTTAAAGGAAGGAAAGTAAAGGAAGCGAACAAGGACAAGATGACCCGGTGAAGTGCCTAATATCTTCATGATCTCAGACATGATTCACTTCTTACTCGCTTTAGGCGGATACAGTGACTATTAGAGAGGTATGCCTATCGTTAAATACATGAGGTGCTCGAATTGCAGGCGTCTCATAACTTGCTTAATTCTTCGAAAGGGTCAAATGCCAGTTGTTGATAATAAATCAATAAATAAATACGATCGTCTCTGTTGTTGAAATGTGAGATGAAGAGGGAAGCAGGAGTGTGGTGTTATGCTGCTCTTGCAGAAGGCAGAACAAAAGGGATAAACACAACCCAATGTAGTACCTGTACAGCAGGAATCAAAGAAGCTCTGGTTGCAGCAGTGAAAGTAGTACTATTGCTGTGACAAAAAACAAACAAACACTGAATACATGTATAAAGACATTTGGTGTATAAATTAAAACCCGACAAAGTGAGTTTTGAGTGTTGATTTAACACATGAATCACTCTTGCCCAATGCAGATTTAAACTGGTTTCAACTATGATATAAAACCATCGTGCACAGCATAATACAAAAGTATAATACAACAATTGAATTTGTCATTGGTGGGGGACACAAACAGGGCAGGGTCCAGAGAGAGTTGTACTGATGTATCAATATCAAACCATCCCACTGACTTTCCTTCATATTAGTGGGGCCATAGTCATGACCATTCAGATGGTATTAGCAATATGTTAACAATAACAAAAACTATTAACTCTCTGATTTGACCCCAGATCCTATTAAAACAGTACACCATTGCACATGTCAGATAGAGTAGTTCACTACCTTCAATGACAATATGTGTGGCGTTCCCTACACCCACAGCAAGTGTAATTAGATTCCTTTCCATCAACATGCTAATCATGGGAACACAAAAGGGAACATCCACTTTGCTTTTGCTCCACTTACCCTTTGGATTTGCATTCCCAGCCAATCCTCCACTTAGCAACATTATCATATTTAAGGATGTATTTGGCGATTAGAACCAATGTCGCCATCGCCGCTCTGCGAGGACGACACATTTAAACCGATAACGAAAGAAGCGTGTGAGAAAAAAGAAAAACAAATCAAATGATTGAGTCAGTTGGTGTAGATATGAACGTTGATTACTATTCAAGCGGTGTGTTTGAGAGTTAATTGAACCTATGCCGAACTCGCTCTTTCCCCTCCATTTCATACTGAATTCAACTGAGAGTACTCTCAGCCAATCCCAGGGTGATGGCTCGTCCATCGAGTCATTTTAAATGTAAAGATCGAAGAGCCTCACAGACCTGACCACCACAGACCTGTATATCTCCGCCTGGGAAGGAGGGCATTGTTTACAATGGGAGTCGTTATTGCTTTTGGCAGTCATCAGAACTGTGGCTGCGTGTCGGGGGATTTCAGTAGGAATTACGAAATGCTGTCAATGAAAATATATTTTGATGCATCGGAAAGTTTAGACATTGACCCGGGGGGGTGACAGCTCCCCGAGCAGGGGTTGAAACTAAAATTTTGGCTTACCAGACAACTGGCGAGTAGATGACAATTTTTACTAGACAAACAGATTTTTTACCAGACAAAAATAGGGGCGCTGCGCGATTGTTGACGGGGGGGGGGGTGTTGACTAGTGGATCAACTAGCTCCCGCCCGCATTGTGGTAATGAATCAGAAGGGTCAACGTCACGGCCCGCGCCCACGTCCTGTTTGCTGAATGGTGACCGCGTGGATTCGCTGCGCGAATATTTGCATAAAGTTGAAATCTCCCAACTTTATGCAAATTCAGAAGCGGAGCCAGGCAGCGCCGCAGCCGGCTCCGCGCCGCAAACAATCCCAGCGTGCTTTGCGCAGCGAATTGCTCGCGTCCCATAGAAAGTGAATGGAGGCGGCACATCGCGCGCGATCATTCGCTTATAGTGGATATTCACGGTGAGCGATTGTTGACCGGGGGGGGGGAAGCGGGGGGGAGCTGCGCGATTGTAGACGGCGGTGGGTGCTGCGCGGTCGGGTCCGCGGCTAGCGGGTCCGTTGCTGGCGGGTCCGCGGCAATCGCGCCGAATTTTTACCGTCAATATCCACTATAAGCGAATGATCGCGCGCGATGTGCCGCCTCCATTCACTTTCTATGGGACGCGAGCAATTCGCTGCGCAAAGCACGCTGGGATTGCTTGCGGCGCGGAGCCAGCTGCGGCGCTGCGGCGCTGCCTGGCTCCGCTTCTGAATTTGCATAAAGTTGGGAGATTTCAACTTAATGCAAATACGAGCGGCGCGAATCCACGCGGTCACCATTCAGCAAACAGGACGTGGGCGTGGGCCGTGACGTTGATCCCTCTGATTCATTACCACAATGCGGGCGGGAGCTAATTGATCCACTAGTCAACACGCCCCCAGCGAACGAGTCTTCAAGGCGACGCGATGTCACGCGGATAATTCGCGTATAGTGGATATTGACGGTTAGATTACTCGCCAGAGTGGCGAGTGGTCTTCATAAATTACTCGACAAATACAAAAATTACTCGCATTTGGCGAGTAAAACAGCCTTATTTCAACCCCTGTCCCCGAGGAAGTGCTGGGGAAATCATTTGGGAAAGCAAGGGGGGCAAAAGCTTTGGCACCGCCCGTGCGTATAATAACTAATAACACACACACACACACACTCAAAGCCTTAACAGGAGTCTAACCATGGAACTGTGTCTATGGCTCTGTCTCTTCTGATCCCACAAGAGAAAAAAATGCCTCACCAAACCCTCCGTTGACAATATGCCATCCAACCAACTGCTCATCAAGAACTCGCCCTCAGCAGATGGTCACTCCACTCTGCGAAGGCACATGTTCCCTTGGTACTGTTGTAAAGTTTTCCGGTGTGAAACTACACTACAACGGCATGGGAATGCAGTGTTGCGGACACAGCTTGGAGGTGGGTCGTGGTTTGTCTCCTAGGAGACACAGCTTGGAGGTGGGGTGTGGTTTGAGACACAGCTTGGAGGTGGGGTTTGTTTTGTCCCCTAGAAGACACAGCTCGGAGGTGGGGTTTGGTTTGTCCCCTAGAAGACACAGCTCGGAGGTGGGGTTTGGTTTGTCCCCTAGAAGACACAGCTCGGAGGTGGGGTTTGGTTTGTCCCCTAGAAGACACAGCTTGGAGGTGGGGTTTGGTTTGTCCCCTAGAAGACACAACTTGGAGGTGGGGTTTGGTTTGTCCCCTAGAAGACAAAGCTTGGAGGTGGGGTTTGGTTTGTCCCCTAGAAGACACAGCTTGGAGGTGGGGTTTGGTTTGTCCCCTAGAAGACACAACTTGGAGGTGGGGTTTGGTTTGTCCCCTAGAAGACACAGCTTGGAGGTGGGGTTTGGTTTGTCCCCTAGAAGACACAACTTGGAGGTGGGGTTTGGTTTGTCCCCTAGAAGACACAACTTGGAGGTGGGGTTTGGTTTGTCCCCTAGAAGACACAGCTTGGAGGTGGGGTTTGGTTTGTCCCCTAGAAGACACAACTTGGAGGTGGGGTTTGGTTTGTCCCCTAGATGACAAAGCTTGGAGGTGGGGTTTGGTTTGTCCCCTAGAAGACACAGCTTGGAGGTGGGGTTTGGTTTGTCCCCTAGAAGACACTACTTGGAGGTGGGGTTTGGTTTGTCCCCTAGAAGACACAGCTTGGAGGTGGGGTTTGGTTTGTCCCCTAGAAGACACAACTTGGAGGTGGGGTTTGGTTTGTCCCCTAGAAGACAAAGCTTGGAGGTGGGGTTTGGTTTGTCCCCTAGAAGACACAGCTTGGAGGTGGGGTTTGGTTTGTCCCCTAGAAGACACAACTTGGAGGTGGGGTTTGGTTTGTCCCCTAGAAGACACAGCTTGGAGGTGGGGTTTGGTTTGTCCCCTAGAAGACACAACTTGGAGGTGGGGTTTGGTTTGTCCCCTAGAAGACACAGCTTGGAGGTGGGGTTTGTTTTGTCCCCTAGAAGACACAGCTCGGAGGTGGGGTTTGGTTTGTCCCCTAGAAGACACAGCTCGGAGGTGGGGTTTGGTTTGTCCCCTAGAAGACACAGCTCGGAGGTGGGGTTTGGTTTGTCCCCTAGAAGACACAGCTTGGAGGTGGGGTTTGGTTTGTCCCCTAGAAGACACAACTTGGAGGTGGGGTTTGGTTTGTCCCCTAGAAGACAAAGCTTGGAGGTGGGGTTTGGTTTGTCCCCTAGAAGACACAGCTTGGAGGTGGGGTTTGGTTTGTCCCCTAGAAGACACAACTTGGAGGTGGGGTTTGGTTTGTCCCCTAGAAGACACAGCTTGGAGGTGGGGTTTGGTTTGTCCCCTAGAAGACACAACTTGGAGGTGGGGTTTGGTTTGTCCCCTAGAAGACACAACTTGGAGGTGGGGTTTGGTTTGTCCCCTAGAAGACACAGCTTGGAGGTGGGGTTTGGTTTGTCCCCTAGAAGACACAACTTGGAGGTGGGGTTTGGTTTGTCCCCTAGATGACAAAGCTTGGAGGTGGGGTTTGGTTTGTCCCCTAGAAGACACAGCTTGGAGGTGGGGTTTGGTTTGTCCCCTAGAAGACACTACTTGGAGGTGGGGTTTGGTTTGTCCCCTAGAAGACACAGCTTGGAGGTGGGGTTTGGTTTGTCCCCTAGAAGACACAACTTGGAGGTGGGGTTTGGTTTGTCCCCTAGAAGACAAAGCTTGGAGGTGGGGTTTGGTATGTCCCCTAGAAGACACAGCTTGGAGGTGGGGTTTGGTTTGTCCCCTAGAAGACACAACTTGGAGGTGGGGTTTGGTTTGTCCCCTAGAAGACACAGCTTGGAGGTGGGGTTTGGTTTGTCCCCTAGAAGACACAACTTGGAGGTGGGGTTTGGTTTGTCCCCTAGAAGACACAACTTGGAGGTGGGGTTTGGTTTGTCCCCTAGAAGACACAACTTGGAGGTGGGATTTGGTTTGTCCCCTAGAAGACACAGCTTGGAGGTGGGCTTTGGTGTGTCCCCTAGAAGACACGAGAACTAAGTACCTGGGGTTCGAAGTCGGGTTCCATGAATGATCATAGTTTCTATCTACACTGGTGATCTCACATGTATTGTATCCTTTTCTATTCTGATGCTGACAATCTTGGGGATAAATAGCTTTACATAGATAGAGATTACCTAGATACAGATTCATTATCAATGCTCAATGATGGGTATGATTGGGTTATCGATAACAATCCTCCCTCAAGATACCAGCAAACACTCAAAAAATAATTCCTCAGACATGGTGTTTGAGAAGAGAAGGGAGGGTATATGAGCTTAATGTCATAACAGCCAGATGGTGTTTGACTCATAGGAAGTGGCGCCTTATAACGGCCAGGCCAACTACACACACTTACAATTGGCACACCTCACATACGGTGTTGCGTAATGATTTCTACATCCGGAAAAACCTTTCGTATATAACGGTTGTATTCTTACGTGAAAAGAATAATCAACTGAATATGAAGTAATATTAGGTTGGAATGTGTACAATATATCAGAGCTAAATCAGCCATATAGAAAACATTTATGAACCCAAACATAGACATTAAAACAATATGATAGCGTAATACTACGAGGGACACTTTCCTGCCTATTGCACCATCCCATAGAGGGAATGCTGTGAAGAAGGAAACTGCCATTATGATGGAAAGCATTTGGTCTTGGACCCAGGTCTTTAGGCTGGGAGACAGTATCTACCCATGATGCAACACTACTGCTAATGGTACTATGGGCACACACACACACACACACACACACACGCGTGCGCGCGCATGACCACGTTTCATTTTGGGGAAATTTCCCAATCTGGTCTCATGTCATAGTATATGCAAAACAATATATAATATAAAATATATATTTAAAAAATGTGCTATACATTTATGTTTTCACTTGTACTAGTACATATTGTAAGATGTGGCATTTCTTTCTGGGCAGTCTCCATAGAAAGTCATTGGCAGATATCTGTCAACAATCTCGCCAAGGTCACGTGAGTGTAGAGGTGGTCTCTTGGTAAGATGTGGTTTATTTCACCCTTTATTCGTCTTAGTTTTCCCCCTCTACCCACTCTCCTCTTCTCAGTCAATCTCCACTCTTCCCATTCGTGGCTCAACAGCTCCCTCTGTGAGAGATTTCGCTGCCAAACAGGAAGAACTCCCTTAATATGGACATGTTTACATAAATCTCTCTAAAGTTAATTGACTCCAGCCTCTTTAACTCGGAGAGAGCAACATTACAGTCGCCTGCACAGCCGCTAAATAGTGTTTGACACATTGCACAGGAAGACAAATAAACAAACAATAGTTAATCTACAGCTAAATCAACCTTTTGTTGATTTGAAAGAAATTGTCTTAAAGCATTGTAGCGATTCTAAAAAAATATTGAGCTTCATGACTAAGAGTGCATCACACAAAATGTTTGCTCTACAGTTTAAATAAAAACATTTCTGTTTCAAGGATTCACTCCTAGCACTGATTAAAGAGGACGCATATGCTCACACACTTTACACACATTTAAATGGGCCAAACATGGTTGTTCCAGGAATAGATAAGGGTAAATGTCAGTCATATGGAACATGTAATAAGCAATAAGAAAATCGTGATGAATTTAATGAAACAAAAATTGACACAGATATCGTCCAATTCTAATGAAACCACTGAGCATATTTCTCAAATTAATGTGTGTGTACACTGTAGCGTGTGGAGGGTGGATGAATCATAGGAATAGTGAGAGAGTGGGTAGCCACACATGATTCACATCATTTTCGAGGATCACAAAGCCCTCCACTGTTTCATAGAAATAATCCTCCCAACGTCTTTGTTATGGAAACATTTCATGATGATGATGAGGATGATGCATCTTTTTCCTGGAGCAGTCTAATAATAATTATAACAATAACAATAATAGATTCAATTTATATAGTGAATTTAAAGGTGCTCAAAGACTCTTTACACAGACACACAGGGCAAATGTAAGGTACATGCAGAAGATGAGTGAGGAGTAGAGGAGACATGAAAAGGGAGGGAAGGGAGAGGAGAGGAGGGAACGCCTGCTTGAAGAGGTGTGTTTTGAGGGCCTGATTGAATGATGGCAGGGTGTTCGCCTGTCAGATGGGGTTGGGGAGAGTGTTCCAGAAAGAGGGTGCTGCAACCGTAAAAGGTCCCTGTCGCCCCGGGTCTGGAGCTTGGTCCTGGGGGGTTGCGAGAGTGCTTGTGTTTGCCGACCTGAGGGATGGGGGCGGAGGAGGAGGTTGGCGAGGTAGGGAGGGGCCAGGTTATTCATGGCTTTGTAGGTGGTGAGTAGTATTTTGAAGTGAATCGTGTATTTAACCGGTAGCCAGTGGAGGTTGTGAAGGACAGGGGTGACGTGTTCTCGGTGGCAGTCTAGGGGGCTTTTGTTTCCTCAGTTATGTGGTGGTGGGGCAGCAATCCCCACACTTATGGAACGGTTATCAGGACTAGACTATTTTTATTGGTTCTGAATTGATATGAATATAAATATTTTCTTTGTATTTTTTTAAATCGATAAAATGATTTTTGCAAAAAAAGAAGAAAAAAAAAAAGAAGTAAATACATTTCAAGGAGCCAGACCTCATTACGAAATACACAAAATACCACAACAGAGTCTGATAACCTAAGAAACCTAAGTAAGTAGCTTCTCTGAACACGACAGCAAAGTACCAACACATATACAACTGGTTGATAGGTTGGCACATGTTGCATATTATCTGTTTTGTTTTTTTCTAATTCTTTCCAACCCATCTTTTGAGTGCCATATCTAGTGGGCATGATTTCTGGCTTTCTAGCAGTTCCATGTTGTGGGACGCCAACCCATCATCACTCTCTGTGTTTGATTTACACTGTCTGTCCTATCTTGACATTTTCTACATCTTCTTTATTGTACTTTGAACACACAATCTTGCCAGTTCCTCATGTCACTACCCACACACTCCCAACAAGTACCCAAGACAAAGGCTGACTTCATTTGTTTTAATGGAAGAGGTGTGAAACTGTAAAAACTTGTATAAGTATCATGTAATAGTGATAGATGCAAATTAAGTAATTAATAAGAAATTAAGAATATAAAAATATTAAAGAAAATGTAATAGGTACGAATGTCCATCCATCCATCTTTTACCGCTTATCGGTACAAATGTAAGTATATGAATTACTGCCAGTAAGAATCTTTACAAAATACCCATACAAATATAATTAACTGATACTTAACATTAAAGGATGATAAATATGCAAGTTAGGTATACACATTTTATAGATGTGGCAATGTGACATGACATGGCTGTAGTCTAGAGTAACCCACCAAAACAACATGTGTAGGCCTAACATGTATATGCCTATCTTGCATAAATGTAACAATTATTTTCATAGAATCATACTCATTGGGATTGTTGTTGATAAATATGAGTGGACAGGAGGGCGAGCGTGGGCAACCATTGTCAATGTGACAACCATTTCGGTTCACTTTCATGACTGGTAGCCTATATTCCTTTTTTTATTTCAATTCTAACCTTCCATGAACTAATATTTTTCACCAGGTTGTCCACGTTTATATGTAGTCTTAAGAACACACAGGGCGAGGTATCTAAGATGGGCTTGATGTGATTGAATGTAATGGAATAGCTGAGACAGGTAGATAGAAATGATTCGGTAACACGAGTGGACACTAGTTGCTAGACGAACATGAATGAGCGATTTAACTGTTAATGGAAACAACAAACAAACGAAGCACATGAACAAATCATTTCAAATATTTATAACAGAAGTACATCTGTTCATTATCTCGCGGATTATTATCAGGTAAAAGTCAAAAGCAAACCATTGAGATATATATTCCTACCGATCCCAGTGCTGTAGTACTGTAAGTGTAGTACAGCACTTTAAAACCTATTTAATGGCATACGACCAGCTCCTTGATGCCAGAGCACTGCCGTTTGCATGTTACTGCCCAGGCTGTGACATTGTGTGCCTCACTAATATACGACATTAATAAAGTCAATATGGGGATTTATAACCCTCGCTCGACCAGAAAGGTCAGATCAATTCCTCCAGCCCTACCATCTCTGTCTTCATTTAGCAGCGACGGTATACACTAGAAATCATGTGGAACACACGGCTGCCTACAAACACATGTATACATAAATGCACATTCATGAAGTGTTTAAACAGGGAAACGCTCGCTATCGATTGGGCTCAACTGTCTCTCCCTCTCTCCCTCCCCTCTCCCTCTCTTCCTCTCCCTCTCCTGCTCTCTCTCTCTCTCTCTCTCTCTCTCTCTCCCACTCTCACCCTCTCTCCCTTTTTGTGTTTTGCATCCACGGGGGACATGGAGACTGGGTACGCAAGATTACCAAGCTATAAACAGGGCCCTTTTCTACCTCAGGCAATCTTTAAACTCATCAGTGGGGTAATGAGACTTTGGAGCTGGGAGAGGAATTAACTGGCTGATTTACTTGTTTTCATCTCCCTCATACAGAGCAGCTGCCTATATACCATGAGAAGCAGGGCCCATCCATTGAAATATGATGCATGACCAAGACCAAGATGTCGGTGCGGGGCGACACAAAAGCAGAAATGCTTTCACCGGTGTGGGATACTGTCTGCCTTCTGGGCACTGGGCTTTACATGCACACACACGGACATAGAAAAGAAAAATGTGTACTTTTTCTAGCTGGGACAAGGACTTAAAGAATACACTCTTGGCTTGCAGATATAATGTGGGTGTTTGGGTCGTTTGTTTATTGGGATTTGAAGATACTTCTTGCGTGAAAGTGATCGGAAAAGAAGACCTGGGGCCGTATTCACAAAGGATCTTAGGGCTAAAAGTAGCTCCTAACTGGCGAATTTAGGAGAAACTCCTAAAAATAATGGGCGTGTCAGTCTTAAATTTAGGACTCCTAATTTTTTTCACTAAGAGCAATTCACAAATTATTTTAGGCCTAAAAGTAGCACCTAAGTCTAGGAGAGCTTAAAAGTCCTCGAGAGGACTCCTAACTCAGTAAGACCTATTCACAAATAATCGGAAAATGGCTGCGAGACGAAATGTTTTGGAGACAATGGAAGACTGTGAATTGATCAAGAGATATAGGCTAAATCGTGAGGGTATACAACTTGTTGTCGAATTAGTTTGGGATGCAATAACATCCCCGACTAACAGGAATAACCCGATTAGTCCGGAAATAAAATGTTTGGCAACACTACGTTATTTGGCAACAGGGAAAATGCAACTTTGCAATGCCGACGATTTAGGAATATCGCAACCATCAGTCAGCCGTGCCATAAACCAAACCATCAATGCGCACTGTAGACCACATATCAATTCAATTCAAACTTTATTAAGGACACATCTCGTGAAAGGTCCATAACACCAACACAACACAATACAATAATAATTAAATAATAAAAATAGAATAAAAAATACATACATATATGTAAATACACATATACACACACACACACACACACACACACACGATTCCACAATGATCATATATTTACATACAGGCTAGAAGAGCTGACAGAGCTCAGTTCAAAGTTGGTTAAGGCTGAATTAATACCGTTAATATCATCCAACAGTTTATCCGGTTTCCTTTGGACAATCAACAACTACACAGGATCAAAGCCAACTTCATGGCAATTGCAGGTATGCCCGGTGTGGTCGGTGCTATTGACGGGACGCACATACAAATAATTGCGCCATCAAAAGATGAGGACGTGTTCGTCAATAGAAAAAAAGTACATTCCATCAACACGCAGATTGTTTTTGATGCAACTTTTAACCTTCTTGATGTTGTTGCAAAGTGGCCTGGGTCTACCCATGATCCGCGTATTTTAATAGAGAGCGGTCTGAGGCGTGAGGCACCAGGTACCAGTTGGGTGTCACTTGCTGGGTGACAGTGGCTATCCCTGCAAGATGTCTTGACCCCCTATCTTAATCCACAACCGGGAGCACAGTTAAAGTATAACATGTAAGTGATTACGCAGATTACGCTTATTCCTATGCGTAACAAAACATTGTATTAGCTCTTTATTATTGTTTACTGTTTTCCTCCATATATGTTAGAGCACACAAAAATACACAAAATGTTGTGGAGAGAGGAATTGGCAGATGAAACGTCGATTTCATGTCCTGCACGGCAAGATACGCCTGAGCCCAGAGAGGGCGAGTACAGTGATCACTGTATGCGCCATTCTCCACAACCGGTATGGGCTGTTATTTAAAGTGTTGAAGTGCTGGAGATATGCTCATTGGATAATAGTTTGCAGGGTGCTTTTAATTGCCTCCTTGATTTAATGCAATTTACATATTTTTATTGTTTGCTTTTTCTCTCTCTCTTTAACGTGCATATAGGCTACAACGTCATTATCGTGGTCTGCACAAACTTGTCATCATGCGTGTATTCTGCTAACTGCACTGTCCATAACTATTTGATAGGAGTTCATTTCTAGCCTAGGCTATATCCTTGTTTTTCGGTGATTTAGTGGGCTCGTTTGTGGGATGTTACGGATGAGTTTCACAGAGACCGCCTGCTCTGAACAACCAATCACCGTACTGACCGCTTCTAAACTCGTGCACGAGAATCGACGTAATCCATAGCAACGGTGCGTCACTCTTAGTTCACTCTTAGTGATTTATCCTTAGTATGAGTAGGTCTAAGCGGCTTTGTGAATAACTTTTAAGAAAAAACTCCTACGTAAAATGTTTTAGCGCGAGTTAGGAGCACTCCTAGCGGTAAGATAAAATGCTTTGTGAATACGGCCCCTGGAATAGACGTAGAAAGTGAGGCGGCCGAGATGCAACAGGGAAGCAAAAAAATAACTTCAAACTGGAAGGAAAACACATATGTGACATGGTATGTATGTGACAACACATGGGATAAGCACTGGAAGCCCACTCATCTAGATATCCGCTATGGTCCTTAGAGAACGAGGAACAAGAGGCATGCCATTATGTATGCGTGCCATCTCCAACACATTGTCATTTTGGTGTTATCTCCCGTATAAAATAAAAACAAATAAATTATTAAAAAATGTGTACCACTGCAATCTTCCCCCCAAAAATGTGCATTAATATTTTTGTGTGATGAATGAATCACCAGGTACACTGTTTCCCTAAAACAAGGCATTTCTGGAAACAAGCTATTAAATAACTGATATAGAACAACTACAGTCAAGAACTCGTAGTCAAGGTGTTTTGGCACTTAGGTTTCTGTGGCCTAAGGCAGACCCACTGTCTGCTAGCATTTATTTAAACCTAGAGGGGTTTGTAGCTCGCAGCAAATCAGCCAATTGTAATAACTAGCAGCTCCAGGCTTTTCTGGCTCTTGTCATTGCCCTAAATATACAGCAATCACTGAATATGAATAATAATGTATACAGAATAAATATGCAATGTTAGGCTCTTAAATGCACAGGATGAATTTGAAAATAATTTTGTAAGGGGTAAGCACTGATAAATGCTCATTCATTAACTAAACCTCTGAAAATATGTAATTTTCATGTTTCATGCGATGTAAATATAATTGATGATTAATAATGTATATTATTGTTAAAATTCAATCCCCCCAGTTAGACCGTTCTTCTGTTTTTCACAATTTTTCTGTTCAGGATTTCTTTTTTTTTTACCCTTAAAGGGTACTCAATGATGCACTTGAGTCCCCCTTAGCACTGCCCCGCCCCTAAAAACCAGAGCACAGTAGCGTCACTGGTTCTCCCGCGCAATCACAAGTTATTACTCAGACTGAGAGGAACAAGGTTGATTCTTGGCAGGTCAGTGTCCTCCGACCAATCATATTCTGGCTCTGGTGGCTCAAACATGGCTGCACAAGTCCAATAACACTGCTAGAAGGTGTAGGGATGCAAGAACTACCAACAAATTGAACACTGTCCAAATCTCAGCGAGAACTCATGCTTATCTTTTCTTTTTTTATGTCCATGATAGTTTCCACTAATTTACACATATCAAAAGTCATTTTTAATCTGCATTCCAGGCCATGTGCGGTACATCCACACCACAGGTCGACTGGTCACAGTTTTTTACCTGCTCTGACCACCGCTAGACACACAAGACTCATACCAGTGATCACGTCTTTAGTTTACCATGTCACATCGCTAATTCAGAGCAAGAATAGATGTTGAATATCCAATATTTTTCTAACTTAAACTATTGGTAACACTTTATAATAACTTTATAATAATTTTCTGTACCACCTTGTGTTGTGTCTGTTTCCTCTTGAAGATGTGAGGTTCTGGCATGGTAGATTCTTCACCCTTTATGGATAACTTATAAATGTTTAATAAGGCTTTATTTAGATTAGGTCACACAAAAGTCTTACCTAACAATTAGTAAATGCTTTACAACTAGGTTTAGTAAGCATTAGATGCATCATTAGTAAGTGTTTATAAAATAGTTGTCAACACATCCATTTAGCATTTATTAACTATTTACTAATGCTTTCTAAATACTTCTTTACTGCTGGTTTGTAACAACTAAAATACTTTATTTAGGTATGGTAAACAAGGTGTCTATAAAGTATGACAATGCAGTTATCAAACACCTTAAAAATAGCCATCTAAATGCTTAACATAGTGTTTATTATTAGGTTAGTAATGATTGAATAATGTACTATTCATGTTTTACTAATGATGAATTAACTATTATAAATGAACCTACTAATCAGAAACAAATAATTTGTTACAGTGTTTATCAATGCTTAACATAGTGTTAGTTATATAATGATAAAGGTTAGTAATGATTTAATAATGTATTTTTGATGTTTTACTAATGATGAATGAACTATTAACTAACACATTGTAAATGCTCCAAAGAGTTTAGTTATTATAAAGTGTTACCAAACTATTTTCAAACTGCATAAGCTGCTATTGAGACATGTAATTATTGTTAATACACCACCACAGCAGTGCTATGCTGCTATAACATTTCACTTTCAGTTTTGATGTCGGGATGTCCCTGGTGAGCAGACATTATTGTAAAACTTGTTGAATACGTGGGGAACTCCGCCCACCTGGTTAACTCCGCCCACCCGGACAGCTGCTGAACGTTGGCGAACGCACCTGTTCTATACAGCCTCTCAACAACAATGCGTGACTGCGCAACGGTGAAGGCTTTTGACTATTTAATGATATATCCTGCTCCAAAACTTTGCCAAAATACATATCAACATAATATAGAATGTGTTTGTAAGATGTCGGAAAAGTAACAACCTAACAATTGTCGTTGATAATTGAAGAGTACTTGTACTCGAGTACACATCTGCACCCCTAAGAAGGAGCATCTATTGTTCAGTTTGTAGTGGTATTTAACACTTGAGAGGTTTGAGGCAGAGAGGGTAGAAAACACACAGTCACGCTGGTACTGGGGTTTCCACAATGCTCGTCATTTATAGTTAATTTATCAACCTTACCAAGCCCGGTTGTAAGGCTACTATTTTATCACACATGAACAAAACAGAGGCCCTGTTGAGTTGAGGGGCAAAAGGATAAAATAGCAGCATAGCAATACGCATCCGTCCATGGCATGTGCTCCGCACAACTAACTTAAACTAATGCGCTGTCTAATGACGGCAACGCAGTACGTCTTAAAGGTACAGTACGTCTTAAAGGTACACCACACAATTTCGACTGTTCCAGGCTCCTTGGACTTGGACTTTTTGTGTTCACTAGGATTTAGCCTTGACTGGATGATGTGTTGTTATATAGTATATTATGCTGAAAACAAGAACAACAATGTTCGATTACAATAGTAAGATACTACCACACAGCTGGAAGTAGTTATGAGTTTATACCAGAATATATACTAAGCCTTACTTTTGGCATGTGGAGTGGAATATTGTGAGGCAGGGCATACACTTTTAAAAAACAGAGGCGTAGGACCCTCAAAAAAAAGTAAAGGTGGGGAAAACAATAATGGGCAGACATGAAACGTAATCCTTTCTGTCTGCGATTTTATTGGCAGCCCCTCCAAAGAACGGTGGCTCCCCTATTATGACTTAACACATCAAAATGGCAGCGTAGCACACAAAGAAAAGGCCACCTGATGATAAACACAGCAGACGGCGTCAGAGGCTTTATCTGGTGGCTGCCTGCAGCTCGACACAGGCTCAATTTGGCCCGCAACAATCGATTGGGTCCCTTACCTCTGCTTCAGCAGGTGGAATAAAAACAGACCTTTTCTGTAAAGAGCAGGGCTCAGCTGGTATGCTGTGGCAAGGCAAGGCAGGAGTGAGTCTCAGGGCTTCTGAGGTGCCCCCACACTGGTTGGCTGTCAACTTGATTAGCTGGTTTCAAGATGCCTTAAAGGAATAATACAGGCTAAAAAACTTTGACATTGTTTTAAAAGGTCTAACTGCGATTTATGCTTAAAGAAACAAATGGGATATCCATTGAATCGCTGCCTGAGCGGTCCGAGACCACATGTCGAAACCTCAATGCATCGGCCATATCTGGGCTCCCCGCTGCCAACACAGACCAAATCGGCCGGGTTAACAGTGACTACCAGGCCGTTTACTCTTTGAACGAGGCCATGCCTCGGCAGCAGTTTGGAGATCACGGCCATGCACCAAGCCCGCAAAGCCCAAATGCATTCTGGATTTACGAGGCTGCTGGCCCGGCAAAAAAGTGTGTCCTTTAAGTAAATTAATGATTTCTCGCAATGGGAACATTGCAAAAATGTAATATGCAGTGAGTCTGAGACAGAACCCCTGAATTGTCATATGGGAATTAAACTAATATTTGATACTTATGGTTGACACTACAGCGATTTAAAGACATACTCTCCTATTAAACCACATTGTAACTACTGCAGCGAGGTCTCTGTGTGACGTAGTAGCGTCTATAGAAATCGAGCATGGCAAAGGAAAATAATACACAAAACGGTAAAATAAGACCGTGTTGAGTGCGTTGTGCGTCACCAATAGACATATCTTAATGATATATAGGCTGTATGTAAGTGTGTCTTATTGAATCACAGGTAAACCTTTCTTGAACACAGTTCACAGTCAGCATCTGGAACAATTGAATGTGGCAACAAACAGAAAGAAAATGCCTTACTGTTGATTATAGGGGGAATATGTGATTGCTACCGGACAGCACAAGGCAGACTGATTGCAGAAAATCAGCTTTATTTTAACAACGCATGAAAAAAAAAAAAATGGCATGGCATATATGCCAATATGGAATATGCCCATTCAGGATCATTTTTAATACCCGGCATCATTTATTTTTGCAATTTCAACCCTTACTCCCATAGAGGGTGTTCCTCTGATCAGCATGCAGACAACCTGGCTTCAAATCCTCAATTTCACATGCAAATAGAGTGCATCTGATTTGAATAATATTTGAATATGGATCACATAGTGTGGCTTGGTACCATGGAGTTGAACTAAACAAAAGGAGTGGGGAAATTTCAATGATGCAGGAACATGCAGCAGGAAGGTCAGGCTGAAGACCTGCTTCATTTATTTTGGAAACAACAGGCAGGGAAGCTGAATTAAATTAACCCAATAAAACTTAAGGATAGGAGAATAAGAATAAGAGGATCAGAAGGCATTATATTTTGAAGGAAAGCAAACATGGCACAGTTGGTGTAGTGTATTCAAAAAATCCCTAAATGGTGAAGGTTTCTTTGAAGTAGATGGGCTTGACAACGATTGCTATAAACAACATACACAATATACAGTATATGATATGGAAATCTCTCCAATGTCATTTGAGTCCAGGGACAACAAACCCAAACCACAATGAACAGCTGCAGGGGTTTACACACCTGCTAGCATCCTCATTACAGCTGTGCTATTGAGGAACGCTGTGTGGTGGTGCCGTGTATTCACACAGTGACACCTTCCCACCACAGGGGGAAAAACCCTAACCAATGGAAAATAGAAATAAACAAAACAACAAATCAATAAATACATAAAAAATCAATAAATACAATAATAATAATACTAATATAAAATCAAAGATTATGTTTGGAGGACACGTCACATGGTACTTTATATTTTCAGATGCTTTCTTAAACTGTTGGCATGTGGGCTGAGCTTGCCTGTGCGGGGATGATGTCATCGCTCCCTCGGGGGAGTATACATCAGAAATGGCAGCGGTACTCTTACACATTGTGACGTGCATTAACGACATAAAATAGATAAATATATCCCACCCCCTTGGGACAAGTTAAATACCTATGACTGGCAATTCAAGGCACGATTCAGCACACACTTTTAAAATTATATATTGATTACGACCCATCATAAAAATGACCCAATTTAGTATCCAAAATCAATTTCTGTCCCCACTGACACATGAGGATGGTTTGCAACCCAAAAAAAACACGCGTATGAAGAATAGCCAGTCTTATCAAATAATTTGACTCAATATGTTATTGCAAAAATAGATAAAGGCAGGGTGAGGGAGGCGGGAATCCATTGAAACACAAAAATAAAATAAAAAACAATGAGCCAGGTTACAGCTGCCTTTCTACAACTGCCTTTCTGATCGAAAAACATATTTCATGTGTGTGTTCCCGCTATGGCTGCGTATGAGTTATGTGCATGGATCAATGAGAATGAGCACAATTTTGACTGACAGGTTGGATAAGGACCCTAACCCCCCCTTGCGTTGAAATGAAAAATGTTGCTTGCTTGTTTTTTTTAGGTTTTTTTTTACAGAATGACATGTACTGCCACGGCAAAAAGGTCAGAGGAGGTTTGGAGACCCTGCCTCTTATTGATATCTATCAGGAAACATGAGGAATGGGATTTTGTTTTAACATTGCAAAAACAGCTGCTTATGTTTTCTGGAGGATGATATTGTGCAGGAGGGCGTATTGCTTGGGAGAATAACACGGGAACATGAGAGAGCTAGCCCCCTGGGGTAAATCCACACACATCGCTGAGCGACCTACTTGTAAACATGTTCACACGGCCGTGCGGCGATAGCATTACATTATGTAGTTTGATGGAAATAAAAAAAACATGAGACAGCTGGACCACCAGATGTACAGATGTATGGATATGGGTGGATGGATGGAAGATTGGATGGACAGACAAATATGGATCATTAACAGCAGATAATGAAACCTGCAGAAGGTGTGCGTACACAACGCTAGATTGCAGCTGGTCAATAAAGCAATCGTTATTGGAAGACCACAATGGAGCCTTATCTGGAGGCTGCAGGGATCACCTCGGGGGGGGGGGGGGGGGGGGGGGGGGGGGGGGACCTAATATTTCCTGCCTATTTGTCCAACAGGCGCCATGATTATCTTACCTATTGGCATCCGCACACTGACATGTTATCAATATGTCTGGTTGGGAAGACCTATCCAAACACTTTGTCCATTAAGCTTGATCAAACATATAGAGCATCACAAAGGCCACGGCTAACAGCTTTGGTCAGCAGTAAAAGGCTTCTGAAGACCGCAAAACAGCAGCGACTTGTTTTACAGCGAAAGCATTATACAGTGTGTCCACTATATGCTCAAAATTGAGTAAATACTTGTGAGTAAGACCATGATAAAGGCTTTCAGGCATTGTATTGGTGATGTCGACAATGTGCAAAACATGGAATTATGCCTACCTTCACAGAGTGAAGAAGGTTTGCTTTTAGTACAACACTTTTTTGTCATTTGCTGTAATACATTTTGACTAAAATACATTTTGAAAAGTACAATAACATAAGTTAATTCATTTACAAATACCAACAGCAAATCTTAACAATATGAGGTGGAGTTACAAGTAACACGTTTCAATTCTGTTTCCATCACAGCTCACACTGAATTCAGGTCATCTCCTGAAAAATGTGTCCAACCCCAAAATGAAATAAATAGACTGGAGACTGTAAATAACCTGAGCCCCTTCCCAACTTACACATGGTGGGGAAGGGCCTTTTAAAATATCATTATCTCACAATGCGGCAATTACTGACTGTTTCATTTACAAACAAATCCAATATTGTCAGCATCACTGATGCCGGTGTCATCAATTACGATTGGGGATGCAACACAAAGGGGGTGAGACAGCTATCCCCCACACATGCAATTGCAACAACACTACAGAGTTAAAACTATCTGTTCATCTAGCTATCTATTCATCAACCCATCTATACGTCTTTCTATATATCATGTTATTTTTGTGTTGTCGTTTCTACACACACAAATGTTAGGCCGATGTCAATTAACTAAGTGAAGTAGTGGTGAAGTGGTTGAATAAATAAATGCTGGAATCCTCTTTAACCTGCTACGATTGTTTCCACTCATCAGGCAGTGGCAGAGAGAGAGAGAGAGAGAGAGAGAGAGAGAGAGAGAGAGAGAGAGAGAGCGAGAGAGGGAGCAAGAGTGAGAGAGAGGCACAGATGCATTTTAAATGAAGCTTCCTTGTCCACCTCAACCCATGAAACACTCCTGGCATGGCAAGTGGCCTCGTGTGACAGGCAGAATTTCGAGCCTGGCAAACAGCATTATTCTCATTCCAGGCCCCATTGTCAACTCTCATAGAAATCTGCTGTCAGGGACTGGATCCCCATGCTAACCAGGGCTGGGCGACTCCCTGCATGTGTCTATCTCTGTCGACATCTCTGAGCAAAGAGACAACGTAAGGGTCCGGGAACGGAGACAAAGTGAGAGAGAGGAGGACGGAGTGGGGGATGGGGATGGAGGGAGGGAGGGAGGGAGGAAGGGAGGGTGGGCGGGTGGGTGGTCTTGGTCTTTCAATGAGCTGCCCATCCGACAGGAGGTGAAAGAACGAATAAAAAAAAAGAAAACAATCTCTGGAGAGCTCATCACTCATGGTGGGCTGGTGGAGCTGGACAGCTCTGTGTTCTGCTGCTGATATTGCTCGTGACAGTCTGTCCGCTCGCGCTGCCAACCCTGCTGAACTGGACAGGACACCCCAACTCCTGAGATTCACTTTGATGGTCCAAAAGCTGAGCCAGGCTCAATACACAGGTGGGGAAATTAAAATAATCACGCCCCTGGCAGGTGATTTGACTAATGAGCTTTTAAACGATAAAAAGATAAAAAAGTTAAGGCTTCATTCCAAAATAAATAGTTTTGTCATTTCTGGACATGATGCAGTGGAGATGCTGTCCTACAGATTCAGGGCTGGGACTTTGGCTGCTATGGCGATGAAATTCATAGCATATTTAGCATGCCCTATAGCATGCACTATAAAATACTTAACACATTTTTTATTATTATTCACAAAATGTGAATCTGTGTCCACAACAATCATATCAATTTTATTTACCTATAAACCTGTGTGCCATCATTTTTTAAGTGGAATAGTCATTTTTGCACGTAGATACTTTATACGACTTCATAAAAAATAAAAAAATAAAAAAAAAAAATATATATATATATATATATATATATATATATATATATATATATATATATTTACTCTCCATTCCTTTGATCTATAAATTATATCTTCCATACTCAATGTGTTGAATAATAGTTTGGTTTTCACATATCGTTATTAACGGCGGCTTATTAAAAGAGCTTTCTGCAGACACAGCACATACTGGTCTCTGATGTGTGAACATGCTCAGCACTGTACGCATGTAAAATACAAGGGCTTAAAAATCATGTGAACATAAAATATTAATCAGTTTAATTTATAGAAATATTCCAAGTGGGATTAACCAAGCGGCCATGACGTCCTTGTGCATGCACACACAAACGCACACACACGCACACACACACACTTATGAGGTGTAAAAAGATTCAGCCAACTAATACACAGTACCTTCACCAGTACCATCAGGTGTAGGGTACGTTAAGCACACGTGCCATGACAATTTGTGTGAACGCCGAAACTAGGCTATATGAAACGACAACCACCAGCGCGACACCAACGTCACATGTGTGTAACGCCTGTGTCTCCACTGGGAGTCTTTGAAAATTGTTGGTGTGCTTGTAGAGGTTTGGTCAGATCTTGGACGTCTTAAGTGAGGCATGTGATGATAGTTGGCTTAATCGTATTACACCACCCACCTGCACGCACACACACACACACACACCCTGCAGGACAAAATTGAAGTGAGGTAGCAGCATGAACACGCACAGACACACAACGGGGGGGGGGGGGGGTTCAGAACAACACATTTTTAGGATGTGGTATGCAGTACACAAATATATATCTGACATCCGAGTTGTAGGCATTTCAGTAAGAAAAACAACTACAGACAACCGGTGACTGGAGGGCCAAACAATGTGGCTCATTAAACTAGTCTGCTCATCATAAATACAATGCTTTCACAGAAAAAAGTAGATCCAAATATTGTCTTGTTTTGTGACATGGACAATTTATTCAAGCTATGATGAAAATTATGGAAATTAATGGAATATCGTGAACTTGATGAATACGACGGAGGCTAACTATGTATTTTGAGCGATGGAAATGTGGGACTTGCAGTCCTACGGTATTGACAAACAGTATTGCTCTTTTAATGTGTGTGTGTATATACAATTGTGCTTAACATGTAATGGTAGTTAAGAAAGCAAATTACAGTTCAGAAAGTATCTGCCCCAAATGTCATGTCTTGTGGGTTTGTATACACATCTCTATCAGCTATATAAACCTCAACTCTAAGCCTTAGAGCCAGGTATACACACACCAGATAGCCTTAGAGGTGCAGGAGAAAATCCGTTTTTCTTGGAGGAAACAAGACAGCAATAAACAAGGTTGTTTGCGGTCACATGACACCTGTGTCGTGCAAACTTCTGATGGAGGGCAGGAAGTGAAATGGAGAACGTCAAGCAGTAGTACTGTTGTACTAATGTGCAAATGTTTGCGAAAGATACCAGAAAGAAATACACAAAATATATAGGAATGGATCCGTATTGTTTAAAAAATAATGATTTACCACACTATGAACAATTTACCCGCTATTGACTATACTATACATAGTAAATGGCCTTGTACTGCAGATCTCATACTATACCAGAGATCAAATGAAAGCATTCAAAAGCCTGGAGGCATATCACTTTTTGTTAGCCTTATTAACCTTGCTGGATAGCATTGTATCATTTAAACCATTAGGCTTGAACATACCCTCAACCTCCAAGAAACATATATCTTAACTTATATCCAGTGAACACATATGCCCTCCATCTCTTGTTCGCTCCACTGGTATCACAACATCTACGAACAAACTATTCATTATTTTTTAGACAGGAACAATCAAACCTCGAGTTGTCTTAATCTACTGATTACAACAATTTCCCTGATTCATGTTTCTTAAAACACATTGCAACATTCTTTCATGCCTGAAATGGTTTAATAAGGCAAACGTTTAATCCAAGTGCTACCATTTTTTATATATCTATCTATCCATCCATCTTTCAGTCTCTGTCTGTCTATCTATCTTATACAGAATTTAAGGTGTGTGCAGGGCCGCTGCTCCCCATACGCAGAGTACGCAGAGCGCGTAGGGCCCCAAGTACCTGGCGGGGGCCCCCAAAATTATGGTTGAAAAAAAGTCAAATTATTACATTTTTATATTGAAAAAAATATAGAAATGAGTTATTAACATGCCCACCGTTGTTGTTTATCAATTGCGCACCCATGTGAGTGTGTTGTGTGTGTGTGTGTGTGTGTGTGTATACAGACATACATACGGACAAGGTATGTGGAGCACAGATAAAGGACATGTTTTTTGGGGAAGGGAAGGTAGAGTGGTATATAGGTCACCCCTCCGCGGTTGATCTGAAAGGAACATGCAACACCCAAGTTTGACAGCTATGACATTTCATTTCCCAAGTACAGCAAGCTACAAAAAGGAGACTTTACTTATAGCCACCAAATTTGTCAGCCGGAACAGTGTAGGGATGTTGTGTTTCTCTTTAATTGTGATTGATTCATCCCAATGTTAATTGTAATAATTTAGGTTGGATTTTACGATCTATGACATACTGCTTCCACAGCCAAATGAGCTTGCTGTTGTCCACTTGGACAACAGGCTTGACTGGACAGTGAACTCAAACTCAGCAGCCTCTACTTCCTGAAGAAGCTGCGGTCCTTCAACGTCTGCAGCGTGGTGCTGCAGATGTTCAATTGAGTCTGTGGTAGCCAGCGCCCTCTTCTACAATGTGGTGCATTGGGGCAACAGCACCAGGACTCCCAACAGACAAAAACAAACTGATCAGGAGGGCCGGCTCTGTTCTGGGGGTGGAACTGGACAGTCCGTCCAGAGAGGAGGACGGTGTCCAAACTCCTCCCTATCCTTGACAATGTGTTTGTTGAGTGCTGTCTGAATAGAGGACGACGCTCAGGATCAATCTCCTGGCAGTGAGGAGTTCCACTGAGCGCCGCAGCAAATACTTAATTCCTGTGGCCATCACACTCATTAACTCCTCTCAGTCACTCTGAACGCTGTACTGTCCATTTCACTCAGTCACTTTGAAGCCAGCAGCCATTTTACTTTTTACTACATTTGACTACGCCTGAGACACTTCACTTTACTTTACTTTAGAGTCACTTACTTTACTTTAGCTTCAGTTGCATATACATTTTCATTTTATATACAAGCATATTGTATTACATTCTGTTGTTGGTTGGATGCATATTTGATCTTTTAAGTACATTTATGCAGTATTTTGTGTTAATATTGCTAGTTGTGTTTATTCTATTCTATTTACATTGATGTTTCCGGCTTGAGCTGAGCAACTGTATAATTTCCTCTGGGATGAATAAAGTAATCTGTATGTGTATCTGTATTTGTGTTGTGTATCTCTGGTAACAGGCAAAGGTTTAAAAGGATGTCTTAAACAGCAATACGGTTAGCCTCCTACATGCAACACCTGCTATCCCGCACAGCAATGCTAATTCTGAGGAAAACACAATCATGATAAAATAAACATTTTTTTACAGTAAGTGCTCATGTCTGGCAGACCATTAAAACGCTATTTGAAGCGACAGCAATCATGCATATTAATATTAACCTTAATAATTCATGAATACTTTTGTCATTTCATATAATTTACAGAATATGCAGTGTTTATCATAATTGGAAGCAATATACCAATGTAAAAGCGGTTGTCAAACTCTACACACGCATGCACACAATTCTGGAAGTCCTTTTGATAATGAGTGCATATAGTGTCACACGAAGCTGACTTCAGTCAGATAGCCTCCAAGGGACAGCTTGCGAGAGTCTCTTCCCGGCAACAGGATTTTCTGAAACTCCATTCACACCAAAGACAAATGGACAAAGCTGAGTTGCAACCAATCCAGAGCATATTGTAATACAGCCAAGTACTGCGAGGAGTTTAAATGGGAAATGGGCACTGCTTTATATTTTTGTATTATTATGCCACAGTGCCTTGGAAATTAATGTGGATAATAGATATATTCACAGCGGTATTAATATCCTCAGAGTTCAACTCCTTTTTTTTCTCCCCCCCTCACTCTCCATTTTCTTCTCTCACAGGCTCCAAAGTACTTTGCCCTTGGCTATGCCTTATACTAAATAGATTTATGAGAACATTTGTGTCATATTTCCTCTTTTCCCATATTGTCAAGACGGATTGTCAGTGCTCCACTGATTGAGCGGAATCACCGCACAGGCTCAGATGCCATTGTCAGGCCCCACATATTCATCTCTGGGGGAGATTTAACAAGGCAAATTGGCCAATGACACACTTCTCAAGGCTCCGCAACGCTATTAAGATGAGGTCAGGGGTATGAAAATAGTGGCTCAAAGACTACATTTTCAATAACCATAAGCTCACTTTTCCAATTGTACATTTTCAAAAAAAGGCCAGGTTAGCGGGGAAATTGAAGGTAAAGTGCTTTCCAAGTGTCTATCTTACACTATTTACTCGTGTTCATGAAAGGGTCTCCTTTGACGTGCATACGATTCACGTTGGCAAGATACTGACAACATGAAGACATTTCGGTACTAGAAGCATCCGTTGCATGGCAGAATAAGATGTGCGTGTGCTTCAAAAGAAGCCCCCACATATCGCTCAGTATGAAAAAAAAGTGCCAGTGGCTACATTAAAACAGACCCCATTAAAAGCTTAACTAACAATGTACATTTTTATGGTTTGTGTGTTCCTTTCTGCACAGGCACTGAAATTAACTTCCAGTCTGTATTCCTGCACTGGCTGTACCCGGGGGAAATTATCAATCTTTAATTATCATACGCAAGCACTAAGCAGCTGTGAACGGCGAGCAGAAAACATGGTTGGGGGGACTGCGGAAAGTCCCACAGCGACCCACTCAGCACAAGCAGGAAGGCCAACCTCTGGGCCGGGCGCAACGGTGGAGGGAGGTAGGATGCGCTACATCGAGTCGGACTCTTACAAGAGTAGTTTAACACCGCATGTCCCTTGATGTCAGGATTAGAGCAGCAGATTGTTGAGAGCGTGTGCTATTTATTCTTTGGTGTTTCGTGGTTGGGGATTTTCACACTTTTAAGATGAGATAAGACTTTATTGATCTCAGGGGAGACATGTGTGTGTCACAACAATGGTACAAGAGAGGAAATCTTGACGAATCAAAGTAAGACATAAATAATGATGTCATAAATTATCATTTAAATACTTAGGCTGGAAAGTCAAGGGATGGAGGCAAGGATATGAGTAAGGTGCTGTAACTACGACCTGAATTACCTGCTACAGAATCTTGGAACCCAATCGGCTACCGTCTGACGACCATTTAGCCTCTGGGGGCAAGGGCCAATATTTCTGGCAGACCGGTGTAGCCAGCGGAAATCCGGGCCAAGACTTCCTCTTCCATGCGCCGCTCATTGTTTACAGTCCGCTTAGCAACTCGAAACACGTGAACGGATTTGGAGTTAAGAGACGACATCTACAACCGGATTGTTTCACAAGTAGCCTTTCCACAAGTAGCTCATAAAAAGCTAATACGTCATCAAACAATAGCCGATGGGTTCCCAGATTGCATTTTGGGCCGATGCATTCTGCCTCCTTTGCTCCTTTGACTGTTTACCCAGGTGCGACCAAAGCCCGCTCAAACGTGATTGGTCAATACGACTCGGACCAGAAACGGAAACCAGAACGTGTCCGATACCAAAATCGTGTCCCTTTGCCTACAGATTCTGCATTCATATGCAGATATCTGTTTATAGAGATTACCTGCTACATAGCTAGCATGTCACATACCTAGCACACTGCAGTAGTAGCACACAGCACGGCTATCACAGCAGATTACACATCACATAGCGTGGCTAGCAATCCCAGCAAAAGCATAAAATAAAATAAAGCATACAAATATATTTAGAGAACAGTGATCAGTTGTTTGAACCACAAATGAGGCAGAAAGTCAATCACTTTGATTACGCTAAAGATTAAGCTTAAAAATGTCCTTCAGTAAATTCTAACATGCAGTTTGAATTTGCCACTCAAGGGACACAACAATCCTTGTGCTGAAGAGGATTCTAGGATCTACAATTACAATTACAATTACATGTTTCACCTTCTTATAATTTTCAACACTTTGTCAAGCTAGAAAAACTTCACATGGCTTAGTTGGTAATCATATAATGGTCGACAGGACCAGAAAAGTATTCAAAGCTGCCACTGTTCCACATTGCATCCAATGAGTAGATTGCATGCTAATCAACTTCTATTGTGGTGGCATGAGGTTGGAATAATCAGGCAACATTATTAGGTTTAGAATGCATTGTATACATAATACATAATAATGGTCCCAAGGCCAAGCTCAAGAAATTGTCTCGAGCTAGTGAACCTCCAGACAAGTCAGGTAACAATTCTGAAGCTGACCATTTGCCAGCTACTAAATCTACTTTTTCTCACAAGCCACCATGTTTGACAGACAGAGAGAGGCAGGCTTATAACGTTAGCAAGTGAGCAGCACTGTTGTGTGTATGTGGGTGGACGGAGGGAGAGAGAGGGAGAGCTGTGTGTACACTAATGTTACAGGTTGAGGATTGGCACTAGCACAATACGCACCAAAACTTTGTTTCAGTGCCACACAACGTTGTTGCATTTCTAACCTAGACACTGACTATACCTGGACCTTATAGTTACCATAGGCGTGTATAGTTACCATAGGCTGTATACCGTTAGTAAGTGAGCAGCACTGCCGTGTGTGTGTGGGTGGACTGAGGGACAGAGAGAGAGAGCTGTGTGAACACTGTTACAGGTTGATGTCCCAGCACATCAATCAAATTGTGTAATCATACTAGAATGAAGTAGCTAAGTGGCTGGCTATCATTACTGTATAAAATACATCACATTAAAAATACAGTACATTATTTACTTTTCAGCTGAGTGCCATGAGGATAGTCGGCAGACAATGAGGCTCTGTTGTGCATTATTTGTTGTTGTTCTGTTGTTTGTTGTTGCCTTTGTTTAACACCACAACTAATTACTAACATTCATCTGCCTGGCAATAACACTTTTCTGATTCTGATTCTGAGGAAGCAGGGTCAGGATGAGGCTGGGTGGAGGGCCAATGGGGAGTCCTGGGATGAGAGGCCAGAAGGATCAGGGAGAAGAGGTCAGGGGTGAGTTAGGGGGAAAAGGTAGCTATTGTCCACTACAAGTTATAGTTGTGTATACACGATTGGTGCCAAGTTTGCCCTGCCCTGAAAAATAATCCTTGCTTTTGGACTCCTGCGGCTATCCTGTACCCATGTCTAGTTGCTTTTTGGAAACTTGTAACACATTTGCTTGCAATGTTGATCTGTAGTTGCTCTAACGTTGAACGTGAATGCATGCTCTGATAGTTTTCAACCTCACTTTTAAAGTAGGTCGCTAAAAATGTCTGCTAAATGAATACATGCAAATATATTATGTCTGTGTCTCACAGCCTCAAAAAAGAAAAATAACAAAAAAGAAAAAAAAGAAAGGAAAAACCTGTCTTAATGGCCGTTCCCTTCGTCCCAGTCCCATCCTGACTTGCAGCATATTGCTGCCCCTGGTTCTTTGGGTAATCCTGTGGATTTTAATTAGCAGTGACCTTGATGCAGGTAGGCTTTGATGATAGCTGAGTCCTTAGAGAGACACACAGACTCATAAAAAAGCCACTCAGTGTGCTGGGCGAGGCTCCAGCTAAGGCTGACCTCTAACTGAAATAGGACACCACCCTCTGCTCTGAAACCAGTCTACTGGCCTACTGCGTTGTGGATTCAATTGGTTTCACTGGGATAACTCAGGCTGTCAAAAGGAACGAGAGAGAGAACTGTGATGTTGAAACACTTTGTGGAGGCTGAAACAAAAGTGAAAAAGGGAAAACCACAAAACAAACAAATATAAATACCATTCAAACATATTACAAACCAAATACATTAATTTAATTAATAAAACCACTAATGACTTCCAAAATTTGCAGGGGATCAAATAGGTAACCGACACAATAAGGTAACTAATGCAATCATACACAGTGTAAAATGTGAAAGGTGGACTTATTAAATCCAGCAACCGTTACCGGCAAATGCCACAGTGAACTACTCGACCCGTAGTGAGAACATAAGAAATAACCTCGTTAAAATTGATAAGCAATCAAGCTTAATTTAAATTAAGACATTTTCCGAAAAGACAACGCCATTAGCGTTATCTGGGCAACATTGTGCTTCAACGGCAAGCAGATCAGGCGGCGGGTCAAGCAAGTGTGATGCGACAAGGTAAAGGTTGTGGCAGGGATCCAGACAATTACTGACACAGTGAAATCAAGGCGCGGGAAAGCGGTGGAAGGCTTGATTAGCGAGAGGAGACTTAACTGATTACACTTAGCAATGGCCTGTATGAAGTGTGCAGGTTCAAAGCCGTGTAGACGGCCTTGTGATTACATTTGAATCACCATCATCAGCAAATCCCCCCCACACGCGCGCACACACACACACACACACACACACACACACACACACACACACACACACACACACACACACACACACACACACACACAGGACCTTCAGGCTGTTGATGCAATAATCAGAAATTCCATGCCTGGGCCACAGGCTGTTATTGGAACATTCAGAGTTCTCCACAACAAAGCACAAACACAATGCAGGATTCATTTTCAATGCATCTGTCCGTCCGTCCATCTATCCAGCTGTCTATCTGCCTGTTTGTCTCTTGTCTAGTGTCTATCCATATATATCTCTGTCTATCTGCCTGTCTGCCTATCTATCTATCTATCTATCTGTCTGTCTGTCTGTCTGTCTGTCTGTCTATCTATCTATCTATCGAGATATATAGATATACATCTACAGTATATATCTATATATACAGACATATACATCTATCCTTCTATCCAGCTACCTATATATCATTTCCTATTTGTCTGTCCATTTGTTTTATTACTACTAATTATGTAGAGATTTATCTATACATAACAAGGTTCACGTAAGTAGGTTAACAAAATCAACATCCCTTGTGGTTCCTGGACTAACATCTCTTGGTGATTTTGGCTCCAACCTGCCATTAACCTAGCGTTGCCCCTTGACTTGATCAGGTTACACCCTGGTAAGCATGTTGAGCCAGGCCCGTCAAGGCAATGATTCAGGGTAACGTTGACTTGCGGAAAAAAAAAAGGGGGCTGTTTTTATGCAGAACCTGCATAAACCTGACCTCACGTCCTAATGTTTAGATATTAGGTCAACTGGTTGGTGCATGCCACAGTACTGGTTGTTTAGCAGAAGGTTTGATGTTAACCAAGATATGTGTTTGTATAGATTTGTTGGTCCATGTACTATGACCTAGTACACTTGCGCTATTGGCTGTTGTTTTGTTTAATATGGAAACATTATCTGACATAAATATCTCTAATACTGTATTTACATAACCTAGTGAGATGTTTTTTTTGCACAAGACAGTGAAACCCTGCAGGGATAGGACTATTGCTTAAGTTGGCATCATTTCATTCCTTTTGTGAGCCAGCTGGATTTTGGGACTAGCAAGGTCCTAGCACTGCTTCCCCCCCATCCCCCCAACACCACACATTTTTCATGAACACTCAAATAATATAAAATCATATTGCTCCCAGTGCATCAAGGTGCAATGGAGGGAAATATGTTGTGTCAATATATATGTATCATATATATTTATTTATAGTTGCCCTGCCTAACCTATTTGACTACCGGTGACAATACATCTTCCAGGTTAATCAAATTGCTAACATAACATATAAAGCTATCCTTTGGGTGTGCACACACGCACACGCACACACACACACACACACACACACACGCACACCAACAGCAATGTACTATAAGACCAATGTGTTTCAAGTTAATTACACTAGTTTGTTTGCCTTTCCCCTTAAACCCCTCTCCTGGGTTTGCCTCTCTTGGTTTGCTCTTCCAAATGGCACCAGGCAGAGCCTTAGTCAAGCAGGTAATTAGTGGAATTTGATTAAATTACCAATTATGGGAATTCACAAAGTAACTAATCATCTCAGGGGATTCTACGAGATTATTGAGGCAAATAAGGATATTATTTGTTTGGTGATAGGCAGAGTAAAAAAATAAAAAATGAAAATAACAACCAAATACTCAATTACATTATTTTAATAATATAATCAAAAAAGAAGTAAACAACTGATTTGTTTATTCTTGCCGGAAGGTGTCGGCAACGTGTAAACCAAATGCCCCGTCGTTGTTAACACCACCTTGCATGATGTGCCACATATTAATGTTAAATAAAGAGACTGGCCATAAACGGTGTACCATATAAATCTGCCCGCAGACCTTCCCCCAGAACGCCACTTCACACCAACACAGGGCTCGCCAGCGCGTCATGCAACATCCCTCATGAGGCAAGCACTTAAACAGACGACACGTACCTCTACTAGCGCTTTCCACGTGCTCCAATTCTTCTGGGAAATTCATTATCTCTGGGTATTTCTCCTGACACTCCTCAGCCAGGAAATGCAGAAGTGTAATGTTGTGTTCGATAGACTTGGTGTCACGAAGCTGGGGGGAGGGGGAGGGGGGGGGGGGGGAGACGAATGACATGTATTAGCCAATTGCATTCAATGGGTTTAATTGTATAGTATATTACCATAGCACATTGCATGTATACACAATCATATGTGAGAGTATGTGATATAGTACAACAATTATTAGCTACCACATCGATGCTAGACACATAGAGACAGACAGATATACATGTATAGGCTGATAGAGATAACATATAGAGATATATAGAGAAATGCATATATATATATATATATATATATATATATATATGTTTGTATACATGACAGACAGAAAGAGATATATAGGCTGATATATATATATATATATATATATATACATAGATATGTAGATATACAGATAAATTAAGATATATATATATATAGAGATGCATATATTTGTATCCATGATAGACAGCCACACATATATAATTATATAGGCTGATAGATATATATATATATATATATATATATATATATATATATATATATATATATATAGTTATAGATAAATAGAGATACAGAGGCATAAAGAGGTATGTGTTTGTATACATGACGAGGCCGCAGAACCACTAGCCAGACCAGGGTTAGCCGGGGGGGTGACCCCCCCAATTGACCCCCCCCCCAGCTCACCTCAGCATCCCCCCTGCCCCCCCAAATGACCCCCCCAGCTCACCTCAGCACCCCCCCTGCCCCCCCAAATGACCCCCCCAGCTCACCTCAGCATCCTCCCTACCCCCCCCCCCCCACCCCCCACCCCCCTACCCCCCCCCCCACCAAACTCCTCCTGGATCAAACGGATTGTGTGATTCCAAGACAGGGCTGCAGGATGGCTGGCTGGGGGTGAGGGGGGGGGAGGCAGAGCGTGATGGCTTCTGTGTCCCCCAGCAAAGCTTAGCAAGGCACAGTAAATCCTCCCGCCAGCGCTGTAACAACAGATGGGATATTAACCCCCACTATTTTGAACAAGTGTACACCGAAAACTTTCAACTTCTGGCAGACTTCCCGGCAACGCGGCTAACGCCGGAGATTTTACGGCGTTGTAGTAGCTACTGATGTGTGTCGAACCGCTACTTAAAGCTCCCGACTGAAAGCACTCCAATTTGGACGCGTTTTATACGTCACATCCTTTGAATCATGGATGGCTATTGAAAATAAAGGGGTACACGACGTGAATAAAACCAGTTCTCTAGTCTAATATCGTAGATTTCAGTTTGCTATTTTCAGAGTGTGACGGTCATGGTATCAATGTTGCAAAAGGCCTGATTACTTCAGGCATCATTTCAAATGCATGATCCAAAAATCTTCATCGGTACTGATGTATGGAAATAAACCACATAAGATGGGTTACAGTACAGTGGCGGGATGAATGCCATCAAAAAAAACTATTTGAAATTCTATAAATGTGACGAAGGAAGAGACAATACACAACACATCAGGGAGATTAAAATGCATGAGACAGAGTCCTCTTCACAACCCACCCCCGGCACCCACTATGTCTCAGCTAATATCCCAATTTATTTGGCCCTATTTATAGTCTTAAATAAAACACACGGCCACAAAATTGCCTAATAAAGAATGTCTGTTTTATTTCCTCTTCTACACCTGATCGATGATTAAAAGTGTTACCTATGCATCAAGGACATAATCTTTCTGTGCGTGTGTGGGTGTGTGTGTGTGTGTCTCTGTGTGTCTGTGCGTGTGTGGGTTTTATACAAAAGGCAATGACGGTAAGCCTAATGCCACCATTCTTTCATCTAATTAATGTGCTGGTTTTGCAGTGATGAAGCAATATTGGATAGTGGAGTCCGGGATCTAAGTAAGGGGCCTTTCTGCTGCTCTCGGGACGATTTCCCAATGTCAACGCTATGCGCTTTGTTTAAACACAATGGAACTCTTGAACCCTATAAAGTACAGGCTATATAAATCAATGCGATGCTTAATTGAAACACTCTCTCGCACACACGCACACACACACACACACACACACACACACACACGATATCAGGTTGTGCGGTTGCGTTACGTGGAATTGATACAAGACATTATAGTGTTCTCATGTAGAAGAAAAATACAGCCGCTATTGGGCAAGCAAACAGCAATCTCCATTGCATTGTGATCTACATCTTTTAATGTAGAACAATGGCATACATGAGTGAAATGCAGCCTTTAAAACAGAGCAGAGAATGCACATTCAGAAACATGGTTTTCTATTTCCGAGATAAGTAACTCAGTTTGATTCACATTATTTAAAATCAAATGTAATCCTTCCCGGTTGTTTAATTTGTTTTGAAGGCCCTGTGTGTGCTAGCCTGGTTCCGCCCGCCTACGTACTTCCGCTCAATTTTCATTTCACTTCAGTACTAAGGTCTGGCGGTGCTGTATGTTAGAACGATTTCTTTTCCCTCAAATGTGCCTTCCAATCAGCGAACAGGAGGCGCAGCCTGAGAACAGTGACGTAGAGGTCGTGCGCGAATTTCAGTTATTGAGCGGAAGTACGGAGGCGGGCGGAGGCTAATGCTAATGCTCACTGCATCTGCCGTTTGTATACTGCGCCGACTGCGCGCAACGTGGTTTCTGGCGCATGAAATACGTCACGACCAAACGTTAGCGATTGGTTAAGGCAGATCCAGAGTGGCACTGGGCAGAGCCAATAGGTTTTAAACTTCAACAGCACCCGCCTTCAAGTGAGACATTGTTTGTCTCTATAGCACTGCTAGATCTTTAGTATGAATGAAATGAGTACCAAGGTCTAGTTTAGGACTAGGCTATGTGTGTGCGTGTTTCACATGCTATCGTCAAGCTCTCAGAAGGAATTTATTAATGAGCCTCATGAGTTATTTATAGCAAAGGTCATTAAAATACATTAATATCCATGGACACCGATAGGTGCTCGGCACAGAGTCAGCGGGGACTGGTGGGTACCGTGGAAACCGTGGCGTAAATAGACCACATGAATCTCATCCTGCACCGTTTAAGTGGCAGTTATACAGACACGTTATTGATAATAATAACATGGAATGATAAAGAGCGATGACCATGACATTGTTATTGATATTTGGTTAAATATTATATATATAGAGAAAAGCCAGTTGGAATGAAAGCTTGCGTGTGTGTGCATATGGAGGTGCATGGCTACATGGATGTGTGATGGCAGCCAGACATACATGTATGTTTTCGATTCTGATTCTCCCTGTTTTTGTTTTGTGTAAAAAGTACAAATAAAAACAAATAAACTCATTTTGTTTCTATATAATTTTAAAAAATCTCAGTCCTTGTGTAATGCTTAATCATTGTTTATGTTTTTGTGCCTGCTAAACCCATTCGCTGGGCATCATTTATGATGATGTACGACACTATAATAAAAGAAGAATCATCAATCATCATATATATATATATATATATATATATATATATATATATATATATATACTGTATATATTCATTCATGTGGGTTGCTTGTGCCTTTTAATACATGCATAATCGCAGCACTCAGTGCAATGGGTATCGCTTAGCTTAGTATAAGACAACAATGATCTAATGGGGATAATCACAAGCTCCTCTATCAAACAGCGCTGTAGGGGAGTGTGACGGGAGTTGGTTTAAAAAGAACGGCGAAACAAAGGAGAATAAAACGAACGAAAGAACAAAAAACACAACAGGAGGAAGAGCCATTATACTGCAATATCCCAGCTGGATCAATGCCACACAACAACAACAAAAAAACATGTATGTGTACACGCAAAAAAACCCAAAAAAAAAACAGTGCACACTGACAAAAAGTACTCAGTACCTGCCAACTAAGTGTGCCAAAGTCTAATGCGTGTTCCATATTCACCCCCCCCCCCCCCCCCCCCTCATCATGATTGCCATGCCGCTGGAGCGGCATGCTGGGAGAGCTAATTAGCAACAACCCACCTCCATGTGCTCACACCATCATTGTCAGACTCACCGCCTTGTGTCCCCACCACACATACAATCAACTGAGCCAGACGAATGTGGATGCAAACAGTTCCCCGGTAGATGGAAATATACTCAAACACACACGCACGCATGCACACGCATGCATGCACACGCACGCGCATGCTCGCTGGCGCAAAAAAAAAAGAAAAAAGGAACACGACACACACTTTTCATTATACGAGGATCAATCAGCTTCCGGGTAATCACATTTTAATTTCATGCATTTCACATTTTAATTTGTTTATTACTGTACCCCAAGGTGTCATTACTACATGCGGACAAGACAGGGAAATATAAAGAATTGATACATCTGTTGTGCGTGATATTTGAATCTGTTCCAACAGGTAAAACAGACACAAGACTCTTGTAGCTAGAGCACTTTGTCTTATGCTACTCTACTAGCCGCTGCTAAAGTTAATATGAGATAAGATAACATTTATCCCAGATTAATCCAACATTTATGAATTGTAGTATTACTGCTGCTGCTTTATTTCAGGCAAAGCATCAGGCAACGCATCATTCATTGCTTTGCCTGATGATATATTAGTATTTATTTCATTGCAAATACTCCAACATACTCTGTTAGCACTTGAAGCTGCATTATCTTAGCTCTCAATTCCCACCTCTGCACTTATTTTATTATTGCATTGCTGTACTGTTTATCAAGCTAATGTTTCATGATACATTTTATTGTGACGGTATTTTATGATTTATCGTATCCTTCTGAAATGCTCTGTGAAGCGCGATAAGCTGCAAACTATGAAAGGTGCTGTAAAAATACAAGATTACTACTGCCACTGGTGAAAAAAAAAAAGTATACCCCATAACTGTACAGTAATCTTAATGTAGAATGACTTCTACCATAACTGCACTGTGTGAATTGTAAATAACTTAACAGTGTGGAGGAAGGTCCACATCGAGGCAATTTTTCATAGCTTCAAGTTAATGACTTTGTGAGCCCCCCCTCCAAAATCTTTAACCTTGACCGAGACAGAAACAAGTTTGGGGAGAAGGATCTTTGCGCTGTTGGCATTTATTGAGTGCCCTGAGCTGCTTCTATAAAATATAAGCCAGAGCCTGCTGTGTGAGGTGATTAGAAAGACATTAAAACTATCGGGCAAAATTGCAGGCTGAGTAATGCAGCTAGGTGAATATCATTGACATGGAGAGCAAAAGTGTTCAACATCCTGTTTTAAAAGGACTTGACAATTTCTGACGTTGCTCTGGAAAAAAAAAGAAGGAAAAAACAGATAAGGAAAATCAAGTACAAGTTACTGCACATAAACATGTCATATGTGCAAAATGGACGCCACTAGGGAGAGGATGGAAAGCACCTGAGTGAGACAAAAAAAATCTAGCTGTTGACAGAAACCAGAGCTAAACATATCAAGGTTATCTTATTGCGTGACTGATACACACAAACAGACCGTTCTTCAATTCAAGATATCACGCAATGCCTTTGGGGTTTTCCAAATCCCACACTAGTTAGTACACTCATCCATTCCGAAACAGTTGGCATTCTGAACATCGTGTCTGGATCTAACTTGAATGCCAAGCAGCTGAACTGTAGGATCTAGGAGGAAAGTAATTACACACGGTAGCGAGTACTATGAAACCAGAGTGGAGATATGAACGAACAACTATGCTTACAAAACAGAAGCACCGTCACAAAGGTGGCTCTGGTGCAATGCCGGCTATGTTTTCCGTGGATGGTTGAATTGCGGCGGGCGGAAGAGGTAGGAAGGTCACACGCGCTCTAGTGTCCTTGGGCGAGGCGCTGAGAGCCACTGGAAGTCCATGGAAAGTCTTGAGGAGTAGTGGAATTGAAACTGTAGTGCAGCGACAGAAGGCGCAGTAATCTCCGAGACGTCAATGACGCCGCCATGAACCCCCCGGTTTGTTTTGGCAGGATAACAAATTGAACGCGCCATGCTCCAAGGAGCACCAGTGGCGGTGGACAAGTTCTGGAGCGAGCTGAAGTGGCGGGATGGGTGGCTGATAGATAACTTGTAATTATATCATTTGTAATTAGACTTGTTTGTTTACCACATCAACGGTGGACTCTTAAAAGATTAATGATTGTGCGGAAAGATAAACAACAACAGAGTTTGCTGCAAAATCTTGTGGAGAAAAAAAAAACAAATAAAAACAACCTCCCGAACGCGTCGTTGATTCATGTGTAAGCAAGCGGCCATGTTTGTTATCACATACTCCCCCAAAAGTTTTCTTGTGCGTTTATTTTCTAGGTTATTTGTGTTTATGCGTGTGTGTGTAGGTGCAGGTGTGTGTGTATGTGTGTGTGTGTGTGTGTGTGCACGCAAGTGTGCGTGTGATTGGATGTGTTTGAAGTTCTCAGCACTTTCCTGTGCATTCCTGTGAGTCTATCTTTACTGAAGAATATCAAACCTCTCTGAAGTGCACACTGTTTCTTCCTTCAGAAATGAATGACAAGAATCCGGGCAGCCAAGACAGTTAGACCAACAACACCTTTCCTTTCTTCTATTCCTCAGTAAAAACGACGCCAGCCAACTACCAGAATACCCTAGAGTGACTGTACGGGTAAAGCACTGCAAAACTGCGCAGGGTAGGCAACAGCTCTTTGTTCTCAGACTATACAAAAAATATATGACATGCCATACTGTATATAATTTCCAAAATTAGTCTAATGCTGCCATTAATGCTTAATGTTAATCTAATGCTGCCATTACTTGCATGCTTTCAGCCTGCATGTAATGGCAAGACATTTGTGTACCACTAATGTACCGACTGTTTACCATATGCAAGCCTAAAGACGTGCACTACGACACCATGCTTTAGTTGACCCTCACACCACCTCATTTTGTAGATCACATGCACTGCAGGAGCCATGTTAGTGGCTGACATATCGAGGACACCGTGTCTCTCCATGAAATGTCCAGATGTTTTGAAAAGCGTACATTTCGTGTCAATACCAGAACCAGAGAGAAATGGTTTCACAATCAACGGTATGGCAGAAAATCGCCTCAGACGTGACTCCCATGATTTTCCTCTCTGGTGAACAAGGCCGTGTTGGTTTTAGGTATTAGATTCCCAGTCACCATTCAAGTGCTAGTATTATTTTTCAAATAGGCAATGTCACTGTTTAACTTATGCTGGACACAAATGATAACCATGTGTCTTTGTATTAAATAAATAAATAAATAAATAAATAAATAAATATATATATATATATATATATATATATATATATATATATATATATACATATATATATATTTAGCTATACATATCTGTATACAAT
>JAOPHQ010001437.1:240000-242500 GCA_030340625.1 Merluccius polli
TTAATATCTGTTAAATGATCGTTCCTGTGTTGGGGTCATAACTATGGAGCACAAGTGGTTGGATCAAACAAAAATCCTTTTCATGCCGGGACACCGGTGACGACGGGGGAAACAGCAGAGACAGGATGTGGAACCACACTTTTTTGCCTAATCATCAAAGTAATTATTTTGGCAATCCCATTACTTTGTTTGGCTAGGCTTTCGAAAACTGAGAGGCACAATTAGCATTTGTTAAAGGGTTACCTTTCACTTGGATCCTGTACAGCAACTTATAATGAGAGGTTTGGAAATTAACTGCCGTTGCTAAAGCTCTTTTGCTAAACAACCCCATCCAATTAAAGGCTATATTGTATAATTATATATATATATATATATATATATATATATATATATATATATATATATATATATATATATATAATTATATATACATATATATATATATATATATATATATATATATATATATATATATATATATATATATATATATATATAATTATATATACTTATATATAATTATATATACTTATATATAATTATATATACTTATATATATATATATATATATATATATATATATATATATATATATATATATATACAGTATATATATAGATATATGTATAGTGGATTTTATTGTGGAACAAAGTCAGGAACAGGCGACTGTTGTTGTGTATCAAGTTAATCACACAAAGCTCTGTGGACCACGGGCGACACCATATGTGTGGCGATGTGGGAGGCTGGGTGATGGGGCTGGGCCAGACTCCGCGCTGCAGGCCTCCAGACATGATCGGCAGTCTCACAACCATCACTGCAAGGAGGCTGACAATACCGCATATCTGTTTACTGCTTTGGGCAAAGATTAAGGTGCCGCTTATTGCAAATTCACTAACGACAGCAACAACAACAGTGGCAGCAGCAACGGCAGACCGCCGCGGAGACGTCAACCCTAATGCATCTTGGTAAATCCCCGTACAGAATAGGAAAAACACAACATGTGGTCAAAAACAATATTCAAAAGTCTGACTGTGGAAATGGTAAACGGTTTACCTTTACGATACAAAAACTGTCAAACGAGTGCAGGGGTGATATACATTGAGACAGTGATGACATATTGTTCCCTTGACTTTACGTCGGTGGAGGATGACAATGTCTTCAGGGCCTTTTTGGTTCCACACTTTAATCACAGCTACTGTCAAACTGCATTCATTTAAATGCAACTCAGTTATGGATCCGTGCCAAGTTACCATATTTTAGGGGACCATTGTACAGGCATTAGCCATACACCTGTACTTCACTTGAGCAAAGTACAAGTAAATCATGTTAACTGTTTGGACTTGAAAAAGCAGGAGCAGCGCATTGTATATGCCGTCTATTCCAAGGGCAACATCAATCACTCCTGCTGAAAATAAAGAAGAATCAACACAAATATAATTCCTCCAGACGAACGGATGTGCGGGGTGATTTTATTACAGGTAGCAGGTTATAGATTGCAGGTGAATGCTGTGGTTGCTTGCTTGCCTGGCTTACTCTTCAGATATTCTACCAAGTAGCAGGCCTCGCACAATCTATTACATCAAAAACCTACTTTACAATTCCTTGCTTGTCAGTTGCACTTCTCAGTGAAGCATATTCCCAACAGTGATGTCAAAAACAAAAGGAAAAAAAAAAAAAACACCTCAAAATATCATCTGAGAGACAGGTCAATCGATACAGCGTTTCTCAGAGCAATAAACATTTTATTAACCTAGATTAAAAATAAGGCTGGGAGCGAATGAGCAAGAACCTCTTGATGTCTGGGAGATGATGTAAGTAAACTCTGTCTTCCATCTCTGTGCCTCATGGGACGTTTGCAACAGACAGGAAATAAAGGTCTGCTGTGGATTCTGCAGCCCTAAGATGTGCATTATGGACCTCGTGTTGGTTTATCTGTAGTGTTTTAAATGATTTGTTCTATGAGGGACATCCTCCGGGAACATAGTGTATAGCCATACTTTATGCTTATTGTCAGAGTAGACTTTTTCCTCCACTTTGAGACTATTGAGTGGGAAGAATAAAACGGTGCTGGGCAATAGACTCTCGGTTCTGTGACTCTTGAAATCCACTTCATAATATTACGTCAATACTTACAATAGATAAGTACAGCAGCCGTCTTTAACAGATCTCAACCCTTACTGGATTACCTGCCACTCCGAAGGAGAGTTTATTAAGGCTCCTTTTGAACGTATTGAAACTGTATAGTTATAAATTGCTATGTTTTGGAAGGGCAAGCCACACTTCCACTGAGTAGGTCACTCCTGAAGATCACATATGCAGAACCAGCTCTACTCAGTGATGACAAATGAGACGTTGTAATGTTTTGACAGGTGGTGCCAGGGCAAAGCGATCCAGATAAAACTTTATTTATAGTTATTATCTCACCCTTTCAAAGATGATTACTACTATTACATGTGTCTTCTTTTAGACTGTGTGGCTTTGAATTTATACAATAAAGATA
>JAOPHQ010001437.1:247500-249758 GCA_030340625.1 Merluccius polli
GTTAACAGTGACAAACAGGCCGTTTCGTCTTTGAATGAGGCCATACCTCGGCAGCTGTACGGCGATCGCGGCAATGGCCCAAGCCTGCAAAGCCGAAGCACATGGTCTTGCAGACTTGCAAGGACATTAAAACAGTTGATCTCCGTGACTTTTGCATTACACTGCTCCAAGGCCAAACACAATACAACTGGAACCACAAAAGCCCTGCGTACACCTGCAAATTGTCGTTGTCTTCCGCCAGACAACAATAGCAACGAATGGCTTTGTCTGCCTGAAAGGCTTTATGTTCAATTGGGGGGCTTTCGCCAGAACCGCGTCGGTACAGAATCTCAGCACTAAGCCAGCCTTCACTTACACCTACCGCTGTTTACCTTTCATTGTGCTTCATTGCTAAAATGATGGTTGTTGTAGGTCAACCATTATGTCAACACATGTGTCACTAAACAACCAGAAATCAAAAGCTGACCTGGTTCCCAATCTCCAAGCAGGAACAGCACATTTCTGGCTACAGATGTCGGTAAACACACTGTGAGCAATGTGTGTGCCAGTGCATGCATCGTCGACGTAAATATTGACTGTATCTCTACAAGTGCTCATGCGTGGACGACAACCACCATAGAATAGTGAGGACAGTGGGATAATTAACACAGACAGTGTGGGGATTGTTGGAATTCTTATGGACTCTGGATGGAAAGTGAGAGCCAAGCCTGTCGGCTGGCGTTGGCGAATGTGTACATCATCTCCTGGGCCGCTGATGGGTCTTAATACGGAATAAGGAGAGCCAATCAACTCCAATATATCCACTCTGCCAGGGTGACACATTGTAGGGTACGTCAAGGCCAGCATTGCTGCCACATTCTGCTGACAAATCATTACATTAAACGTCAACAGAGCTGCGAGATGGGAAGATATGAATGGCGCTTTAGCAGCGAGCCTCCTTACTTGAACACCTTCCCCTCGTCTTTAGGCCTCCTCACTCCCCACTTCCTAAAAACAGCAGCCGAGAGACTTTGGGAGTGTTGTGCGTCGTATTTTCCTTATTCATGTTAAGCTAGCATGTTGCGCTTTGAACACTGTTACAAACATTTTTAAATAGACCTATTTTTGATATTATCAAAAACTAATAAAACCAAAACTAATAGTTTTCCAAAGAATGGAAAACTATTCACTTCAATGACTAAAACTCCATTTGAGTTGTCCAATTTAGCTCAGTTTTTCTTTGGTGAAGATCATCTGGATTCACAAATATTGGAGACCATTACCTTTGACAGAGTATTTTATATATATATATATATATATATATATATATATATATATATATATATATAGAGAGAGAGAGAGAGAGAGAGAGAGAGAGAGAGAGAGAGAGAGAGAGAGAGCAATAGAGAATTGTGATTGACATGAAAGTAGATGGCTCCCAACTCCATCTACAAAATGAACCCCGTGCCTAAATGAGCCTTCTGCCATCATCGCCTATTCTGTGTCTTCTACTTGAAGTATCCTTATTGTCATCATGCCAACGACCCACTTCTCATAACCATAACAGAAAGTTGTAGCGTTGACTGTGTGTTTGTCTTCTCGTTTTTTTATTGCTCAGGCCCAGTAGATAACTACAGTGTGCAATTGCCCATGCGGGTGAATGGTGATTGGCGCGTGGCTAAGAGTGGGCGGTTGTGTGATGATTAATCAGCACAATGGGGTGAGATGAGCACAGTGCAGATGGATATTACTCGCAGGGTAGTGCGACCCAGCAGGGAGTCCCTATCCTTCGGCGTGCGCAGCTCCAACTGTACTCTTTGGATGCTCATGCTAGCCTGTTACATCGCCCCTCTGTCCACACATTGAACATTCACACTTGTGTTTCCACCGCCAGATTGGCTTGGCTGTTTGCACCCTTCATTCGTTTCGTCCTTCTTTTCCCCGTTCAATTATTTTCTTTCATTCTCTCCTTATTTTTATTTTTTTTTTACCATTCCCCACCTCCATTATTCACGTCTTTTATTCCTTCTTTGTTTATGCGCCCATGCATTTGTTCACAACAATGTCTGGAGTTCAATTGTCACTATTATTTTTACTTGCGGGCACAGCTATTCACATCCAGTTGCTAATAAATAATAGTTAATAAATAATATACTTTGAATTGCACTTATTTTTTTCAACAAATTCCAATAATTACCTTGCAGTCTGGTTATTGTGTGCTGTAGTAAACAAGGTACACATAAGCCACGGTGAGTGGATGGTCACAAAAAAAATAAAAA